>JAZHYW010068185.1:0-12894 GCA_037355805.1 Ixodes ricinus
GTTCATCAGGTATGCAGAGCCACCTCCGAGCGTCACAGACATGGATACCCCATCCCGTTTTTTTTAAAGGCCCGTGCATTGCTGAGGTGTTTACAGTGATGTTTGACGGGACCATCCGGCACTCAACTGAATGCCATTGTTAACATCATGTTCGGGTGCCGGTCACGCCTATCCACGCAGGATGTCCTGCTCCAGATCAGGAGGACATCCTCGACAGAATCTGCCGTATTGTGACGTAAACGCGCCTTGGCACCTGGACATCAAGGGCACCTTCGACAACCTCAGCCACGACGCTGGCGCTCGAGAACCTGGCCTCGACTAGGAGCGGACCCCGGATGTACGATTACGTGCGGGACTTTCTGAGCAACCACAAAGCCACCATCGGCGTCAAGTCCATCCGCACTCGCTCCATCTCCGTCTCGAGAAATTGCACACCGCAATGCTTGGTCCTGTCACCCACCTTGTTCAACCTAGCGATGCGCAAGCCGACTCCTCCACTGGAGCGGATTCCCCAGGTTCAACACACCCTCTTTGCCGACGACCTGACGATTAGGATTACGTCGGCACCCGACGGCGAGAAGCAAGTCTTCCCGAAGAGGCCATCGAGACGGTTAAGAACGACTTCAAGGTCGGCAGCCTCCAGTGCGCCTCCGATAAGTCTGAGCTGTTGCTCGTCCGCGCAAGCAAGCCAACCTCGACAAACAAGAAAGCGGACATCCACCTCACTTTGAAGGACGTTACCCCCGTTCCAATTGTGGAGCGGGTCCAGATCCTGGGCTTTCACCTCCAGCGGGACGGCGGAGCGAAGTATAGGGTCGGCCGACTCGCTGAGACAACCGCGCAAGTCGTACGCATGATGAGAAGGATAACGAGTCGCAGACACAGGTTTGAGAGGTGGGACTTGATCCGGCTGACCCAAGCACACCTCGTGAGCCGCGTTACCCAGGCAACTCATTATCTCAACATACTGTCGAGAGGTAAAGGGCAAGGTGGACGTCATCATTCTTAAGGCATACAAGCTGATACTGGGGTTGCCGCCGTACGTGGCGAAATCCAGGCCACTGCTAGGCTTACAGGAACTCATCGACGCGCACCTAGGCAGTCAGCGGAAGCACTAGGCACTCACCCTGACTGGGTGGCACGTCCTGACCCTCGCTTGGCATCCGCATACCCGCATCGCAATGCGAGACGAAACAGCTTCCGCTGGGCCTAAGGGACAAGATCCAGGTGGCACCCATTCCGCAGAACATGAACCTATTCCTGCGTCCAGGTCGCCGGACGGCTCGGGCCAAGGCTCTGCGACGAACTTACGGCAACCGGGAGAACATCCTCTACACGGATGCCGCGCTCTACACTGGCCAAGCCGCTGCGACGGTGAGCGCCGGTGAAGTAAAATGTTACTTTACGAAAGAAAAGATGCACAAGAATTGGCCTTCCCGAAACGTTGTGCTCGTTTATAATATGCACGGAAGCGGAGCGGCCTCCCTAGATTGGATGCTGGGGTGTTATTGAATCAAAAGTATTTTGGAAAATTGTATATTCGCAATTTTAAAACATGAAATTATATTTTCCTGTATAATGAACATGACGGGGGAATGTGTCACTCCTCTGGCCGACACATTTAGACGGCTAAACATCAATGCTCGAGATCAAATCATCTGCTACGGAAGCACTGCACAAAACAAGAAAGCCGCACGAGAGGAAAAACACTGCGAGACACACCTGTGAGCATAAATGCGTATCAGGGCAAAAGAAGAGCAGGTTCCCGTGGTTACCACTACCGACAACTTATGACCACCTAGACAAAGTGGAGCACATGCCAATCTGCCCAGAAATATTACTGTTTTGTGACCTGCCCTGTTGCACTGGGCTCACATAGTTCTTGCGGCATAAGTGCAATGTTGCACTCTGTTTCAACAGGGAGTTCAACTTCTTCAAGTTCTATCATTAGAAAAGTAATACCATCATTATCAGTACTATAATGTCACACTAATGAGTGACGTCATTGCACTGTTGCTAACACTCAAATTATTAGTACTGTCAGGTGTAAAGCATTTCTTTTTACAAGACGGATTGCATTTTTTCACACACTGTTGTACTCATAGTACAGTATTGTCCTCTTAAAAAATCGTGTCTTCATTTTCAAAAATATTCATAACTGCATTCTTATCGTATATGGTATGCGACAATATTGAAGCAATAAGAGCAGAACCGTGTGGTTTTGCTGAAAACTGAGGATGGTGCTGTTTTTCTTTTGTCTCAAGTGGGCGATGACACAAATATTTAGAGCGAAAAGTAAAGTTTTTATGCAGTAAGGATTAGTATGACATACTTAGAAAAGCAATAGTCGGTAAGAGGTAGAATGTGTTTGTTTGTTGTAAAATAAAGAAATTGAGATCACCTCTGGGCCCTATGCTGCATGGCGGGACGAAGAGGGACAAAGGAACCGGAACAACGACAACTACAGCAATTGTCAGCGCCGCGCCCCCGACCAATCCCAGCAGACGGCGTTGTTCGAGGTCTCTTGATTCCGCTTGGTGCCGCCGTATAGCATAGGGGCACTTTTGCAATCTTTTGCTAGCCCAGCATTTAAGCATACTCCAGCCTTTGTGTATGTAAAGCAGAACAATTACTGCAACTGAGCGCTTCTTAACTGACGATGATTGGATCTGGCACTGCTCATTGTCTTTTCGTTTTATTTAAAGCACCGCAACTAGATGCTTCAAGTACCTGTCGCAGCACTGCGGTGTAGAGGGGGTGTTCTCTCGTGAAAGGTGTCCGTTCAAATTATCGCTTCGCTACCACGAGCTGCAGCAGCAATTCCGTGGCAAAGGCTTTAAGAGCAAACTGCGCGCTTCGAATGTTGCTAAGCATGTGCACTTCTGCAGTGCAAGAGTCGTTCAGGACAACATGCTCGTACTTCGCATTTCGGTTTCACTTCCACTTAAAGGGAAAGGGAGTATGAAACTAACGGTACAGTTTCATGTGTCAGCCGGAGTTGCCTACCATTGCCACCTCAGGGCAGCGAAAGCAAGAGGTAGACGAAAGCAACTTCGCGAAGTGCGTTCGTGGAACAAGTGCTCGCGATAGAACGTGTACTAGATCGCACTTATCTCCTTCGACTGCGCAGTCACCCTGGCGAGCCTTTGGCAACACCTTCAGGGTGCCCGCATTCTTCTAGGAAAAGAAAATGTTACGAACATACCACAACAATGCCTGGCTTTTATTTAAAATAATAAAGAGCATTTATGAGATTTACAAACCGTGATAAACTCTAGGAGAGCCATTGTCTGTTGCAACACATATACAGAAGTAGAAGCTCCGCTTCCAGTGCACGTTTGTTGCCTCCCGTACTGCTTGGAGGATGCTCACGCACGCTCACCTTATCCAGGCTGAAAAGATTGTGCTGGGACGGGATTTCTACTGTTGTTCTTACATTGCAAGAAACTGTGCACTTCTATCAAATAATTTAAAATTGGGATCTGATTTTTTTAGTTGATTCTATATATGTTTATTGTGATAAACGTTATCAAAATCTAAGCTGCCAATTTCTCAAATTTAAAAAAGCACAAAATGCTAGCGTAAATTCAAGCATGAAGTGGGGACATCTCACATAGAGGTACCAAGAAAAACAAGTGTAAAGACAAGAATTGGTTATTTGCTATATATTTAATTTCCAGATGTCTCATGTTATTTGATATCGGGCTTTTCTTTCTCGAAGAAGGAAACATCAAATTTAAACAAATAACTTTAAATTACGTTTTAAATGATTGACCAGAGAGGAAAGTTTATTTATAGCATTGTACTGCTCCATGAAAAATTAGCAGGCTGTGAACATAATAAAAAACCAGAGAATTTTGCTTACATGGAAGAGTAGAGCTTTGGTGGTGTCTTTTGGCTGAACTAATATGCAAAGTATTAACAGGAGCGATAAGGCAGCCACAGCGTTTAATGCCAGTCATCTCCAATCTTAGGAAAGTACCTGAGCATAACCATAATTTGACGTTTTGTAGTAAGGGTGCTGAATTCCATTCATGGTATGACACAGGCTGTTTTGATAATCACAAAAAATAGCTACCTCAAACTGGTGCCTAACAGTTTGCTGACTAGAAAACAACACACATGACTAGAGAAATCTCATGAATATAAATGAATAAAGCTGGTCATGAATTGAAGCGATACTTAGAAATATGTGCCACACAACTTCCAGCCACCATCCCGAGAAAGAGAAAAACAAAATCTTTGGTGAATTTTGAAACTCCAAACTATCATGGCAGGAATTTCACTCAGACTTCTCTGATGCACTATGTGACCAGCAAATACGCTACAGGAAGGTTCTTGATTGTATTTATCTTCTTGTTTGCCACTGGCCGCAGCTGCGAGTAGGAGAAATATAAGACAAATTCTCTCAAGAAGGCAGCTCGTATTGTATATATTCTGGCCGTGGGCGATGTCGAAAGGCCAGTAGGCCGCCACGACTGCAGTCGAGCCATCCTCCGCATCTTGCACTTCGAAAAGCCGAACTGTATAAGCGTGCAGGTGCATTCTCTTCGCTGCCTCCAAAACATGCCCTTAGAAAACAACATAGGGTTTTGTCGGAATGGTTTCCTCCTGCTTATAAAAGCAGAAATAACTCAGCCAGAGAACCATAAAAGCTTTACTGATGGGTATGGATTTAAGCATGAAACACGTTTAGCTCCCGTTATCACCAAACCGATTACGTATACTTTCGAAAACGAAAGCCGAAAATCACCTCGAAACCTCCCGTCTTCTAAATTGACTTTGGCGTTCGTTTTCTTTTTTCTTTTTTCTAATTTGAAATTGACTTTAAAACTTACTGGCCCTCAAAGTTTGTTTTGGATCAGGTAGATGTACACTGGAGGGGTTCAGAATTTGCTGGAGGAGAGCAAGGAGATTGACTGACACCACAGCTCTCGGCCATAACGCACGCTCTCTGGTGTGGTTAGATTTGCTGCTGAATACTGTGCGAACGGGTGTGCCCAGGAGCTTAAACATTGAGAAAGCCGCTGCTGGTGTGCTAGTTTATACAGAGATGGCGCTCGCCCACCTGTAATTGCTACCTGCACTCGGCGGCATGGCAAATGACGTTATGCAATCACATAAGTTTGACCTGTGAAGTTATGTTTACATGATCAGGCGTCGCGTAAACATAAACTCACGTATTGTGAAGCAATAATTTATTCAAATTGTGATTTATTGAAATTTGACCGGTGCTGTTAATAACATTCTCTGTTTTGTCCGTTCCGCATGTGTTCTTTCCGCCATCGTTGCATTCGCGCAGCTTGAAAGTGCACTGCATTATGCGACTCGTGGCATGCCCCCCCCCCCCCCTCCCTTGACTCCTCACTTCACAGCGTGGCGTGCAGTGGCGAAATGCGCGACAAAAGCCTTTGTCAAAAATATACTAAGCTACACCTTGCACATCATTTGTGGCGGCAGAAAAGACGCAAAGCCATTATTTTCTCTACCTGCCTTAGCTTGCCAGCTCAACCAGGCTAGAAAAACGAAATTGGTAAAGTTAATGAGTTGCAAGCATAAAAATGCACACCAAAATCCTAGTGAAGTTAAGAAAAAATGTTGGGGGCTTCTTGCCAATGGAAAGGACACTCAGTCATTAAATCCCATACTTGGAGCTTACGCTTCATGAGTTTGCAGCAGGCATCTCCCACTGAGATCAAGATAATGTGCTCCAGCAGCACTTTCTTTGACCCCAAACCTTTCCTGGTGGCAAGACTGATGATGGATGCCACTCCTTGCGCCATTGCACTCACTGGCTCCTTCATTGTCTCTCGCTTCTGGTTTTTTTCTAGATTAAAATAGAGCATAGATGCCTGATTGCCTGAACGTTACAGATTGGGGAACCTTGCAGAACCAAATTTCGAAGTACACGTCTGCTAACCCCAGCCAACAATAAAGCATTAAAATTAACTTCATTCTCCTCTTTTCACTCTATACATTATTGCTGATTCACAGGTACTCCCACAGACGCAGAGAACTATGGTCAAGGCAGACAGAATAAACTGTTCTTGGGGCCTGATTTTGGTGTTTGCCGAGATCTAGCTCAAGATCTCACTTGATCTCCCATGTGATTGGACGCGATGCCACAGACGGCCGCTCTCGACCAAAGAGATTTCTTTTTGCTGTTGACGAGTCAATTATTTCTTGAGAACTCCTCACCTTGCGGATGGTGAGATCGGTGTCGCGATTAAATGGGTGCTGGTTCCAAGCTCTCGTTTTAGCACCAGCGGGTGTCAGCAGGACGTTGTAAAATTTCCTTTTCTGATTATATTTTTGTTTTAATTTACGTTGCGGACGCTTGCTTGTACATTTATTTCTTACATTTATCTTCGAGTGAAGTGCATGAAGGTTCCCGAACATGCTAGTAGTACTATACCGCAAACTGCCATTACTAAATTAAATGATTCACCACATCTAGAGGCAAAGTTACCGGAACCTGCCTAAAGTAACCTCCCAGGGAAGTTTCGGAAATTCGAGGCCTATGTGACAAAGAAGGGAAAGGAACTGAGAAAATCGGTGTATTGTAGTCGCGCTGAAAAACAGGCCCAAGCAATTATCAAAGAGTAACCAGAACCGCGCGCAGACGGGCGACCAATATAGTAGCCTCTAAAAAAACCAATTGGCATTTTTAAATCGTAAGAACAAACTGTGCCCCAAAAAGATCTCGCCATGTTTTCTTTTTTTAGTAAAAAACGCCCTGCTATTTTTTTGGCCCAAGTTCACCTGACGCCCGCTCCTCGCTCATTGTATAAACCCCATCTAAATATACGGCGGAGCCAGGAAACGAACTCTGGGCCTCCCAATGTCCGGTTGGGTGTGCTAACCACTACACCACTACAGTTGTTTTTTCCTTTATTGCCTGGTTAGACAAATTTTCACAATGCAAACAAACTGGACAGGCTAAAATGCTTCAGCCGCACAATGGCCGTGGAGGTTTGCTAAAATCTTTTAAAAATGGCCAACTCATCCAACAGTGGTAACCAATCTGGAGGTTCGGCGAGGGCGCGATAAACTTCTCTTACATACACAATATTTTCAATAAAGTTTTCACGCACAGTGCGAACATTCACGTCTGCGTGTCGTAAACTCATTCTCGTTTTCCACATACTGTGGAGGCTCAATAGCATAATCATATCATACGGAATTTCATCTTCATTTTTCACAGCCAAATAACGAATACCGCGTGGGTTGACAGGTAAATCTTTTTTGAGGGTGCGCTGGAGGATGTCCCAATGGAACACAGCGTCCCAACATTCGATAAACACGTGTTCTACGGTTTCGGCTCTTTTACATAATAAACAATTTGTGGACCAAGGGACGAATAAACCTTTTTCCTCCAGCCAAGTTTTCACCGGAAGAACGCCACAATGTAATTGAAAGAAAAATGTTTTAACACTTGGCCTGACCGGCATTCTTTTCACTTTTTGTAGTACGTCTAAACCACTGCCGCCACAGTATAATGATCGATACAATGGTATAGGAAACAAAACATCGACTAAATCTTTATACAATTTTTTCTTGAAACTGTAGCCAAATATTCCATAGAAAATCGAACTTTCAACATGCGGAAAGACAATAAAACTTCTCTCATGTACCCACGAACACCTGCGCCTAATTACAACACCGGATGACACAACAAATTCAGGCAGAAACATTCTGCAGGCGAACTTGAATTACAGTGCGTAAAAAAGGGTCGTTTTGATCCCTAAGAAACATAAATCTTGAAACAATTTGCCTTATAAATAAATGAGATAGCCCTAGTCCGCCACTTCGCACTGAACGAAAAAGATTTGTGCGGGCACAGCGCTCCCAATTCGAGTTCCATATGAAAACAGCAAGAACTCTGTGGAACTTCTGCACATTGGCCCGAGACATATAGAGCACCTGTAAGACATACCAAACCTTCGCTATCAAAAAAACATTACACACAGTGGATCGCGCGAAAATAGATAAATCCTTCCCCTCCACCCTTCCGCCTTTGTTCTAACGTTCTCAGTCTCTTCATTCCAGTATGAAGTACTGTCACGATAATGCACTAACGGCACACCTAGATACTTGGTGGGTAAACTCTCCCACCTAACATTCATAAAAACATTTGGTTTACTATCCCAATCACCGTGCCAAAACCCTACCGTTTTGTCCCAATTAATGACACTCCCGGTTTTCGCGCAAAAAGAAGAGGCAACACTGACAATTTCGCGAATACTTTCTTGATCCACGCAAAAAACCGCCAGATCATCCGCATATGACAGGACTTTTACTTCACTCGTGTTTAGCTTGAAACCACGTATGTTATCGTTCCGAAGAAGTCTCAAACAAAACGGTTCTAAAAAAATAGCAAAAAGCAAAGGCGAAAGTGGGCAACCTTGCCTAACTGAACAACGTATCTCGATGCTTTCTGTAACGCTCTTATTTACAACTAAACTTGTAATGCAATTTTCATAAGCCATTTTCAAACCTTTTAAAAGAATGGACCCTACATTGGCGTGTTCCAATATACGAAAAAGTACTCGGTGCAAAACACGATCAAACGCTTTCTCAAAGTCGAGTTGCAACATTGCAACTCGGCCTTGAAAGGCGTCGCAGCATTCTAAAACGCTTCTAGCTACATGTATATTCGTGCAAATCGTACGGCCTTTTATGCCGCACGTCTGATGCGGTCCTACGAGTACTTTAATAACCCTTTGTAATCTTTTTGCTAAAATCTTCATGTAAATTTTATAATCAACGTTTGTTAAAGTAATCGGCCTGTAAGATCCCACAGACAAAAGTTTCACCGAATCATTGTACTTAGGGATAAGCACAGTGTGCGTCTTAAGAAAAGATAGGGGCAACATCTGCTTCTCATAGGCCTCGGTCAGTACCTCATACAGCGCAGGCGCCACCTCATCCTTAAAAGATTTATAAAAATCGGCACCAAGGCCGTCCGGTCCTGGCGTCTTTCCACTCGTCAGCTCATCGATGGCCGCTTCGACTTCCCGCACGGTGATAGGCACCTCTAGGCTATCGCACACCTCCTGTTCTAGCTGGGGCATCAAAAACAAAAATTCCGCCTCGAACCCGTCATCTACTGGCGCGATACGCCCAAACAGATTTCGATAATGCTCCACAAAGGCCCTTTCAATAACCGCCTTGTCACGCGTCACCGTAGTTCCGTAACAGATTTCCCTGATATCATTACGTTGCGCATACCTTTTTTCGTCGCTTAGCGCGCGCTTCGTCGGAGCTTCACCCATCCACAGCTTGTCGCTTCGCGCCCTTACTATCGCTCCTCTGTATTTCTCGACATCGATCAGTTCTAGTTTGCTTTTACATTCTTTTATTTCGCGCATGAATTGACCGGGATTCACGCTTTCTAGGGTTAAAAAACCGTTTAACTGACGCCGTAAAACATCCTCTTCTTTCTTTTTCTGATAGTTAAGGGTGCTGCTTCTCTCGATTGCAGCCATCTTTACTTCTTCCTTAAAAGATCCCAACGCACAGCCCACAGTGTATGATCGTTACCGTATAAATTTTCAAAAAGTTTGCTCACACTTGCTCTGAAAGGCTCATCCTTAAGAATACTACTGTTGAGCTTCCATAGTGCCCAGTCCCATTTTGGTGATTTGGCCTTATTGCCAAGAGTAACCATGACTAACGCATGATCACTGAAGGACACGTGCTTAACAGAGTAATCGCTACAAAGAGGTAAAAGATCAGAGCGAGACATATACCCTATCCAGTCTCGCATGACTCCGGCCTTGAAAATGCGTAAACTGTACATTTCCCTGATTCATACAGGCCGCGACGTCCTCTAAGAAATGCCCCGAAACAAGGTCATTCAAAGAAAAGGAACTTGAGTCTCGAACAGGAGCATGACTCACTCGATCTTCTGGCCTACAAACGCAGTTAAAATCACCAAGAAAAATAATTACTCGCTCGCAATCGAGATACGCACTCAGACTTTCAAAAAAAAACTTTACGTTCACCTTCGCGATTCGGCGCGTAGACACAGAAAACGCGCCAATCAGCGTTAGAAAAAGAAAAATCGCAGTAGACAAATCGACCGGAACCACAGGAATGCACGGCTGTTTCTACGACACCAATCGACCGCCGAATAAACAAACAACAGCCGGCGGAAAACCCCACAGCGTGCGACACGCAAACGTTAAAAAAATTCTGAAAAGTTCGCACCATACGGTCAGTCTGTTCCTGACTTTCAATTTTGGTTTCTTGAACGGCAATAATGTCAAGCTCGTTCTCAGAAAATAAACGGCTCAACTGGCACTGCCTGCGCCTGGCTGTCAGGCCACGAACATTAATCGTGGCCACGCGTAAGGCTGCCTCGAGACGTATTGCCATTCAGGGAGAGGGTGACCGTATGGTGCCTACCTTGAGTTCTGATGGGCTGGCCGTCCGACGTGCGGACTTCGACGCCCGAAAGGCACCGGACACGGCAGGTCAGAGGGTGGCTGCGCCACCTTCTGGTCATTCACAGGATTGTTCGGTTTGAGTTCGAGCCGTCTTCTCCAGAGGGGCGTCGCCTTGGAGGGTGGCTCTTCCTGGCTCGTCGCGTTGGGTTCCCCGCCACCGATCGTCCCGCGTCCGCTTCGTGGCTGGGCCGCCTGCCGAGGCGTCCTGGTCCTCCATGGGCGAGTCCCCTGACGGGTCAGGGGCGGCGTCGTCGCGCGTGCCGGCTGCCGTGTTGCCAGGCCTCGACGCCTCAACGGACGGAACGTCCGGAGACTCGGCCCGGCCAGCCGTCCCAGCAACCGGCGCGGCGTTGACATCGGACGGCTCCGCGTCACCTTCGGGAGCGACCGCTACGCTCGCCGTTGACGTAGCCGGGGTCGCAGCCTGCTCAGCCTCGTCCTCGTCCATCAGCAACTCCGTGGACTCCTCAGTGACCTTGCCGGAGGCGGCACGGGCGTATGTCTTGACGCAGTCCCGGGCCTCGTGTCCAAAGGCGCGACACTCCGTGCACCGGGAGCCCGGCAGTCGCGGCGAATGTGCCCCGTGCGACGGCAGCGGAGACATATCGGCGCCCGCCCGGGAACCACGACCAAGACGTTGCCTCCGCTGACACGAAGCTGGTGCGGGAGGCTCTCTAGGGCGACGCCTTCCTTGAGGGCCAGGCGAACAACGACGGTAGTGGAGTCGACGTCAACGAAGCCGTCGACCTTCCACTTCTCTCGGGAAACCTCCTTCACCTCCCCGAAAGGCTCGAAGGCCCGCCGAATCGAGTCCACCGGCGCGTCAAAGGAAACCCAGTGGAGCTTGACGCGAAGCTCCCTCCGGTTGGGGTCGACCGGCAGACACGTCTTCCCCTTCACCTGGAGACTCCCGGCTTGCAGCAGCTTCGCCTTGGCCTCCGGCGTCCGCAACTTGAGCAGCCAGACGTGGCTCATCTGGTAGGCTCCCAGACCCGCCACGTCTGACAAGACGCCCACCTGTTTCAACGGGTCCCGGAAGTCCTCGAGGCGGTACGGTCTCCCTTCGAGGTCAGCGTGAAGGACCACGCTGAGTTTCGCCGCTTCACCGGTGGGCAATGTCGGCAGCTGCAGACGATGATCCTTCGGAACGGGGGCAACGTTATCACCGCGGCCGATAACGGCCGCCGCCGCTGGCGAGGAGCGATGCATAACACGTCCGTTCGCTATCGCGTCCGGAAGTGGACCGGAACTCCACCACTCCACCTTGGCTTTCTGGCGTTTCTATCTGTCTTATTAATGCACAAGAAAATTAATGTGTCCAATCAGCTGAAGCACACGCCGCCGCGTGGAACGCGGAACGAGTGCTTCTTGTCACGCGGTACCTGCTCGTTGTGCCCCAGAAATCCTCCCACTGTTTGTCTCGTCAAGCGTACATTTATTATTATTTTTGTTTGTGAGCTTTAAAGACATGGTACCATCGTCATCTGCGAGAATCAAGAGCCACGTTATTGAATATACAACACGGGCACTTTTTCATCGTCGTTCGGGGTCTCCGAGGAGGAAATAAACAAACATACTACAGATGAATGAATCAAAGAATCAAATTTTTGCGAACCCGCGGAAAGCCAAAATATAGGGCGGAGGCTATATATATTTATATATATATATATATTTATATATATATATATATATATATATATATATATATATATATATATATATATATATATATATATATATATATATATATATATATATATATATATATTTCCTGTCACTAAAAATTTAAATTGTGTGTCCCTTTTTATGTGTCTGTTCTCAGTATTGTAATTTATTCTCTTTTTTTCTTGTTTTGTTTTATATTAATAAGTGAAAGTGCTAAGGAAAGTAACACCCTGCAGCGTATCATTAGATGTGTGAGAACGGTAATTTTGCAAGCACTAAACATTTCTGCTATGTCTTGTCTCTTCGATAATATGTTACAAATAGCATGTTACAATCTTACTAATCGAATTCGTGAATTTGTATATCAATTATGTGCCCCACTTCAAAAGGACCGCAGCGGCCATGCGGAAATAACATCGTCAGAGCTTGCTCACTGAAGGACCGATTTCTTCTGTGTGTCATTCTCGACGCACCTTTGGCGTGCTCGAGCCTGTCATTCTAAACGTGCTTCACTTAGGAAGCACCTGTCACCCCCCCCCCCCTAGAACCACAATCTATGTCTCTGCCCACCGGGAAAATCGGAACACTACGCCTATGGTGTTGCCATAACCTGGAAAAGCAATTCCACCATACAGGATAGGTGGGGTGAGTGCGGTGTTCCAGAGTGTATCTGCTATGTGGCGCTGGAGGTACGGAACGATAACGGCTACCATGTTATCGGTATTAGTGTCCGCGATAGTACACTACGCTGGTTACCGGCTGCAACTGAACGAAAGGC
>JAZHYW010068187.1:0-38228 GCA_037355805.1 Ixodes ricinus
CATAAAAATAGCCGTGGGTCTAGTACAATGTAGCTTCACTTTGGTCGCTGACTTTGGTACACTGTGCCGTGGCGCCGTGGGTGATTTTTCGTGCTTGATTGAAGTTGTTTGACGAAGCAGATTCTTAAAACCCGTCGTGAACGGTAGCCCCATTTTCGAGGACCCGGCGAAAGTTTTACGAAAGCGCAGCACCGGGGAAAGCAGTACAGCTCGCATCGAAAGCAGACGCCGTACCGGGAATGGGAACCTCCGCGGTTCGACGTCGTTGACCGGTGGTGGTGCGATTTCGTTGGTGATGAAGCCTTGCGATCCCGAACGCTTCGATACGGGTCAAGAGACGCCCTGGATGTGCTCGCGATTATTTGGGGAATTCTCGCGAGTGTACGTATTCACCAGGGTCTCTCCACAAACTTGTGTGCCGATGTGCCCGTGAGTGATTGATATATTTTTGTACGATATACTCGCCTGTGACGTTCTAAATAAAATGCATTTAAACGAAGTGAATTGATGTCTCTTCCCGATCATACTGGTCAAAGCCAGAGGTCCAGAGCGTCCTCCGCTCGACCGAGAGCGCGCACACAGGGCGTCGTCAGTGTCGTGCGAAATCAGCTGTGTGTCAGCTCGTGTCGTGTGACCCCGGTTGGCCAATCGTAATCGTGCATTGCAAAACGCGGGAACTTCCGAGCAGTGTATTAGCTGGTGTCGTGTGCAACCAGCTGTCATCGTACAAATGAAAACGCGGGAATTGCCCTCAGAGCGCGGTCGACTATGCCGTCATGTTGTGCGGCGCGCTGCTCCAATCGCCCCGACCGCGAAAAAGCGAGAACTTACCATCGGTAAGTATTCAGTGTTTTGTGGCTATCCTGGCGCGCAGCAGTACGTTCTGTAAAAATATATATATATATATATTTATTTGTTCCCAAGGTTTCCACGAAGTCACCCCGCGACCCTTCAGCTGTGGGTGGAAAACGTCGGCAGGTTGAACTGGGAGCCTTCAGAGACGAGCGTGGTCTGCTCTGACCACTTTGAAGAAAAATGCTTCGACAGGACGGGGAAAAAAGTGCGCCTAAGGGAAGGTGCAATACCCACTATCTTCAACCAGCCTACAGACCTTGTCAAGGTAATATAGTACCCCTGCTTCTAAAAATATAATCTTTATATGCCAAAACGTTAATGTCAAGTACTTGTTCTGCTACGATTGTTAAATAAGGTTTTTTTTTTCTTTACTTTGATTCATTAATAGTAACAACCAGGCACGTATCCAGGGGCGGCCCTTGGGCCCGCCCCCCCCGAAATCTTCAATTTTGCTGGGACCTCCTCTCCCCCTCCCCTCATACAACATTTTGTTATTAGCGGCCCCCCCCCCAAAACAAAATCTGGCTATGTGCCTGTTAACAACACTCATTATTAATAATATATATATATATATATATATGTTGTTGTTTTTTTGTTGTTTTTTGGGGGGGGGGGGCGGCGGAGGCGTCTATATTAACGAGACATGACTGTGACGTTAAACCAAGCCATGTATACAGAGGCCATGGCAACACTCCAGTACTTCTAGCACAGTCTATTGAACAGCTTGGTAAGTGTGCAGTAGCTTAAAGCCACATACATACAACATGACCATAGAGAATAAAAAAAAATATATCAGTAAGATACGAGATAAGGACAAGTTTGATTAATGACTAATAATGAAAATTTGTGCAGATGATATGGATGAGTTCATCTATATGTCGCATTGGAGAGGAGTGACTGTGTGCTGATGACTTTTCTATGAGGTCTACGTTAGCGAGCTCTGAAAAAAGCCTGTTTCACTCTGCGACTGTGGATTGAAAGAAGCTGCTCGCAGACCAGGGGTGTAGCCAAGGAGCTTCAGTCCCCCTCCCTCCCCGAAATCCAGCTGACCCTATAATATATACATGCATTTTGACACCCCCTCCACACCCGAAGTCATGGACATCCCAGCCACCCCCCTTGGCTTGACAAAAATTCCTGGCTACGCCACTGTCTCAGACATATCTTTCGCCAATGTCCAGACTATTCATGCAATTGATTAGCAGGTAACACAATTTTAGTCTGTCCCTGGTACAACTTCATTATGGATGACCACCTGTCATATCAGTTGTAGATGAATCAGTGTTTTTTTTTCAACATTGTTTAACACATCAATGCTCATTTGTGACCATGGATCTCATACTGCATTTGCATACTCCAGCACGGAGCGAATAGAGCTTTCATGTGACACAAATTTAGTCCGGAAAGTCACTAATTCAATGGGAGATTTGAGGTTTGTATGGCAGCAAAACATTCGTATTTACTCACAGGAAAAATTATTCAAACAAACAGGAGTACAGCATGGTGATTCAGCACAATAAGCAGATGTATGGATAAATGCGTTACTTAAATGTCCAGCTATTGTGTGTACTCGCTGAGCCCATCACTTAAGCTAGAGGGCTCTCCTTCAGTCCTTGGTTCCACACCTAATATGGGGAGTTTTTCTCCAAGTCCAAAATCAAGTGATATATTGAAGAGTTTCTTTCAAATATAATGACATATGCCATTATCATTGGTATAGTTGAACTGTCCATTTAGTAAGGATGGTCCCTGAATCTCGACCTCCAAAGAGGAGCTTGATTGGTTGTCAAGCGTAAAAATTACCCGACCGACTATATCGAAATTGGTGGCAGCTGCTTCCCACCTAAGACGACAAAGGGACAAATACAATAAAATAGGAGTCTTTTTCTGTGAATGTGGAATTGTTTTATCAGTCGCTTATAGGGCGGGGGGTCAGGGCAGGCAGGAACAAGCACCAGCTCAAAGTATAACTGTATATAAATTGTTTAATTGGTTTGAATGAACAATACAAACAGCTAAACCAGTAAATTATAATGTATACAGTCCGATCCCTTATCGCGTGTAATTCGAACAGAATGAAGTAAATAAAATCTTGACTGAACTTCTCACTGGCCCAGTAAAATCAGTGTGCAAGTTCTTTGACCTGATCTTTGGACCCACACTCTATTCTGTTAATCGCCTCGCTTGGTGGTGTAGCCTCATCTTCAAGTAGCATGAGGCCGTGAGCTTGGTCAGTCGGACGACACGGCTGTTGTCTGGTTCGGGGTCAAACATGTGGTCATCGAGGCCTCTGAAGACCTGGGTCCAGTGATTTCCCTACACACCCCTAAAGGGGTATTCACACGAGGGAGAAATCCCGAGAATTTCTCCCCGGCACGCGCGCATCACGAGATGAAAACGCGAGGCTTTTGCACATCGCAAAGCCCGACGTTTTCGTCGTGGGATGCGCGTGCCGGGGAGAAATCCCCGGGATTTCTCCCTCGTGTGAATACTCCCTTATAGCCGATTCACACGACGGACCGAATCGCGATTTTCGTCCGCGTGACCGTGTACCACGTGACCGGCAGAGCCGTCACTTCGATCTCCTGCGATCCGCGCCTCCTCCGCGGACGCGCGGACTGATAAAGTCGAGCGCCTTTTTCACTCGCGGACTTTTGGCGGGAGAGCGACTTGAAAAGCGCTTAGTCTGGCAACGGCACATTGTTTTCTCTTTTTTTTTCTTTTCTGGGCGATGGAAACAAAAATGGCGCATCGTTGTGTTTTGTGCGTTCGGTGGTTCAGGCCTTTTGTCGCGCGTTTCTTGGCTCTCACGTGTGAAAGAAGCTGCAGAAACTTGTCTGGCTGACGCGACGCAGGTCTCCTGCAGTCCTCCGGGTCCGCGTCAAGAAGCTTCCGTCAAAACTCTCGTCTAGCACGCCGCGATAATTCTTGCACGTCCAATCAGGATTGCACCGAGCAACGCCTCTCTTGTGGATGTGGTGCTGCGAGTGTTGTGCACGAGCGCGGAGTGCGTGAAGGCATCTTCGAACGCCCCTCCGCGAGCCCAGAACTCTTCGTCGCTTCTCACAGCGGAACCCTTCTCGAGCAGGACCCATGCCAGTGTCACTCTCATGCTTTGGGTCAGTAAGCTTGTGGCAGCTTCGCGCGAAGCCTCATCACGGTGTTTTGTCTCGGATCTGCAACGTTACAGCGGCGTACGATTCATTATCGCGGTAGCAAACGTCGATTTCTCTCTTGACAACGGTGCCACAGTGCGATGTTGGAGTTTCGCGGCACTGCGGGGTGGCGAACAGGTTCGGTCCGTCCTCGCTGGCGTCTGCTCGTCGTGTCCCTCGTGTGGATGCGCTTGGGAGACGGACGATCCGCGGACATGTCGTCACGTGATCAATCCGTCCGCGGATCAGTCCGTCGTGTGAATCGCCGGTTAAGGGGGATGTACACCCCCGCTTATTTTTTGTGAAGGCATCCCCTAAATTTGCAATGACTCCTCTATTCTCAATGCGGCCCCCCTAATCCCCTCCCCCCCCCCTAAAAATTTAGACACCCCTAATTTCAATAGGTGAGCGGCGTTTGGCAACTTCCGGTTCCTTAGGAAATTATGTTTAGCTGTTGACAAGCGGCGACGATAATCTGCAAGCCTGTCTAAGCATGGTTCTAAAAACTACAGTCTGGAGGTTTCAAAATTATGCTTGCACAGGCTTCCAGCTCATTGTTGTGCTTGTCAATGGTGAAACAAAATTTCCTTAGGAACCGGAAGTTGCCAAACGCCGCTCACCTATTCCTGGGGAAACCCCTGCCTGGGTCCTCTCTTCAGCAAAGTTGTGAAGAACCGCACATACAATGGCAGCTTCCAGGCGTGGTTGCTGAACCAGCCCCTTGGAGGCATTGCTGTTGGGCTCCAGTCTCCTTACACACTTGCTATCGCTAAAATGTGATTTTGCCACAAATAATTCCAAATTGCAATATCTGCTTTCTTGACCAGAATAGAACACCAAGCATGCATGCTATCTCAAAGATGTTGTAATCACAAAACCTATCCGTTGTTTGATGTTTTCTCAGCAAACTCAAGCCAAGGGGCGGCCAAGGAAAACTGCAAGTGCAACCGGAAATGACGAAGGTGCTGGCACTAGTGGTACGACATGCGACACCCTCGTCGTACAGCCATCGACGTCGACATCGGAGCACTCCTATGCCGTGCGAAGTCCACACAGCTTAAAGCAGAAGATGGAAGACATTGTTTGTCATATGGAGGCTGTACAAAAAAACTAAAGTACTCGCAGGAAGTTACAAGGCGGTTGAAGCAAAAGTCTCCCAGGTGGAAGAAATCCTCCAGGACCTCCAGAGGCAGCAGCTCATCAGCAACGACGCTACCAATGTTCTTCGTCGGACATTTTCAAGCACCACACTGGAACTCTGTCTCCGAATGCTGAAAAACAGCAAGGGGAAGGTGACTAGAGAAAAGTACCCTCCAGAGCTAAGGAGTTTCGCTCTTACGCTGCAGTTCTATTCGACCAAGGCATACGAGTATGTGAGAAACACTTTCCAGCTGGCACTTCCCCACTCGTCTTCCATCCGGTCATGGTACAGCTCAATTGATGCCGAGCCTGGGTTCACCACTGAAGCGTTCGAATCTCTGCAGCTCACTGTTAGAGAAAATGAAAAGAAAGGCAACAAAGTCATCTGTGCCCTGCTCATGGATGAGATGAGCATCCGAAAGCACGTGCAGTGGGATGGGAAAAAGATGAGAGGATTTGTAGACGTCGGGATCGCAGGGGACAACAATGAGAACTGTGACGGCGGTGCAGAAGACAGCAGCGACACCCGTAAGGATGTTCGCCCTCAAGCCACTGAAGCTCTTGTGCTGATGGTTGTGGCTCTAAACGACCACTGGAAGGTGCCCTGCGGGTACTTCCTGGTCCATGGAATGAGTGGAGCAGAGAAGGCCAATTTAGTAAACATTTGCCTAATGAAGCTTCATGACATCGGTGTCATTGTTTGCTGCTTGACATGCGACGGGCTCCAATCCAACTGGACTATGTTCAGAACACTCGGGGCTGAGCTGGAAGATCCGGAAGAAATGAGGCCCTGGTTCCCACATCCTGCCACCAGCGACCAGAGAGTCTTCATTCTAATGGACATTTGTCATATGCTCAAGCTGCTGCGTAATGCACTAGCATCCCTACAAGTGATCAAGGATCCCGATGGACGCTCCATCAGGTGGTTGTACATAGAGCGCCTGAACAAACTTCAGGAGGAACAAGGTCTGAGGGCAGGCAACAAGCTGCGACCAGCCCATATGGAGTGGGACCGCCAAAAGATGAAGGTGAATCTTGCAGCTCAAGTGATCAGTTCAAGCGTTGCTGATGCCTTGGAATTCTGCAACATTGATCTCAAGGACCAAACCTTCACCGACAGTGAGGCAACAGTGAAGTTCATCAGGATCTTTGACAAGCTGTTTGACATGATGAATTCGAGAAATCCTCTGGCCAAGAACTTTAAAGCACCCTTGAAGATGAGTAGACAGCATCTATGGAAGCCCTCATTTGAAGAAGCAGCCAGGTACATCCTTGGCTTGAAAGACGTTCGAGGTCAGCTGCTCTATCTCACCAGACGGAAGACTGCCTTCGTGGGATTTCTTGTGGCCATGAAAACCTTTGAAGGCCTCTGCGAGACACTGCTGGGTGGTCCGGAACCCCTCATGAGGTACCTGCTCACCTACAAGTGCAGCCAGGATCACCTTGAACTTTTTTTGGTGCCATCAGGAGCAAGGGAGGCTGGAACAACAATCCCACGGCTCTGCAGTTTAGGGCTGCTTACAAAAGGCTCCTTGTGCGCCATGAGGTCCAACAGGTGAAGGGCAACTCCACTGTGCAGGATGAGACCAGCATATTGCATGTGAGCACGAAGGCAGCCCACCGTGATGGCACTAACCATGAAGGAACCCTGGAGGACTACGCAGTAGCTCGTCGCTTTGGCTTGGTGATCTCACCCGGGGAAGAGGACCACGACTATGTTTACATCGCAAACGCTACAACTCTGTCCTTGTATGTGGAGAATGTCGTGGAGTACATCGCCGGCTATGTTGTCCGCATGTTGCGAAAAAAGGTAGCCTGCCCAAACTGCCTGGCTGCCCTGCAAGAGCAAAGCGGAACTGGTGGCCAGCTCCTGAGAAGAAAAAACCGTGGCGGACTGCTCGTGCCTTCGTCTAGTGTGCAGGCCATCTGCAAAAGTGCAGAGAAGTGTGTCAGGAGACTGGAACCTGGCAACAACGCCTCCGAGGAGCTGGTTCAGCAACCACGCCTGGAAGCTGCCATTGTATGTGCGGTTCTTCACAACCTTGCTGAAGAGAGGACCGAGGTCTTCAAAGGCCTCGATGACCACATGTATGACACCGAACCAGACAACAACCATGTCGTTCGACTGACCAAGCTCACGGCCTCATGCTACCTGAAGATCAGGCTACACCACCAAGCGAGGCGATTAACAGAACAGAGTGTGGGTCCAAGGATCAGGTCAAAGAACTTGCGCACTGTGATTTTACTGGGCCAGTGAGAAGTCTAGTCAAGATTTTATTTACTTTATTCTGTTGCGCACTCTGATTTATGTTACTGGGCCAGTGAGAAGTCTAGTCAAGATTTTATTTACTTTATTCTGTTGCGCACTCCGATTTATTTTACTGGACCAGTGAGAAGTCTAGTCAAGATTTTATCTACTTTATTACATGCGATAAGTGATCGCACTGTATATATTATAATTTATTAATTTAGCTGTTTGTTAAAACCAATTAAACAATTTCAGTTATATCTTGAGCTGGTACTTGTTCCTGCCTGCTTGTTTTGAATGTGATTCGGTGGCTCGGTCGCACAAGTGGCAACTTTGCCAGAACGAGAAGTTCGCACCCTACTATTTTCCGTCGAAACGACTCGCATCTCAAAACCGATTGAAGCTTTTGTTCTGAATTTGTTTTCTGACGGCCCGTGAGAGCCACAATTGTAAAGTAAAAAGAACATTGCTCATGATTAGCAATAACTCGCGAGAATCACCCAAATGATCGCGAGCTCATCCACGGCGTCTCTTGATCTGTATCTAAGCATTCAGGAGCACAAAACTTCACCACCACCTGTCAACACATAATCGCACCGCGGAGGTGCTCATTGACGGCACGGCGTTTAATGTTTCTTCAACTCTGGAGAGATGGCATGCAGCACAGAACCACTCCGATGTTGATGAGGAGAGGCGTCGATACATTGCGAAAGACACATCCTCGCATTTGCGGTGGTGCCATGCATTGCAGAGAGATGGCATGCAGCACAGAACCACTCCGATGTTGATGAGGAGAGGCGTCGATACAATGCGAACGACACATCCTCGCGTTTGCGGTGGTGCCATGCATTGCAGAGAGATGGCATGCAGCACAGAACCACTCCGATGTTGATGAGGAGAGGCGTCGATACAATGCGAACGACACATCCTCGCGTTTGCGGTGGTGCCATGCATTGCAGAGAGATGGCATGCAGCACAGAACCACTCCGATGTTGATGAGGAGAGGCGTCGATACAATGCGAACGACACATCCTCGCGTTTGCGGTGGTGCCATGCATTGCAGAGAGATGGCATGCAGCACAGAACCACTCCGATGTTGATGAGGAGAGGCGTCGATACAATGCGAACGACACATCCTCGCGTTTGCGGTGGTGCCATGCATTGCAGAGAGATGGCATGCAGCACAGAACCACTCCGATGTTGATGAGGAGAGGCGTCGATACAATGCGAACGACACATCCTCGCGTTTGCGGTGGTGCCATGCATTGCAGAGAGATGGCATGCAGCACAGAACCACTCCGATGTTGATGAGGAGAGGCGTCGATACAATGCGAACGACACATCCTCGCGTTTGCGGTGGTGCCATGCATTGCAGAGAGATGGCATGCAGCACAGAACCACTCCGATGTTGATGAGGAGAGGCGTCGATACAATGCGAACGACACATCCTCGCGTTTGCGGTGGTGCCATGCATTGCAGAGAGATGGCATGCAGCACAGAACCACTCCGATGTTGATGAGGAGAGGCGTCGATACAATGCGAACGACACATCCTCGCGTTTGCGGTGGTGCCATGCATTGCAGAGAGATGGCATGCAGCACAGAACCACTCCGATGTTGATGAGGAGAGGCGTCGATACAATGCGAACGACACATCCTCGCGTTTGCGGTGGTGCCATGCATTGCAGAGAGATGGCATGCAGCACAGAACCACTCCGATGTTGATGAGGAGAGGCGTCGATACAATGCGAACGACACATCCTCGCGTTTGCGGTGGTGCCATGCATTGCAGAGAGATGGCATGCAGCACAGAACCACTCCGATGTTGATGAGGAGAGGCGTCGATACAATGCGAACGACACATCCTCGCGTTTGCGGTGGTGCCATGCATTGCAGAGAGATGGCATGCAGCACAGAACCACTCCGATGTTGATGAGGAGAGGCGTCGATACAATGCGAACGACACATCCTCGCGTTTGCGGTGGTGCCATGCATTGCAGAGAGATGGCATGCAGCACAGAACCACTCCGATGTTGATGAGGAGAGGCGTCGATACAATGCGAACGACACATCCTCGCGTTTGCGGTGGTGCCATGCATTGCAGAGAGATGGCATGCAGCACAGAACCACTCCGATGTTGATGAGGAGAGGCGTCGATACAATGCGAACGACACATCCTCGCGTTTGCGGTGGTGCCATGCATTGCAGAGAGATGGCATGCAGCACAGAACCACTCCGATGTTGATGAGGAGAGGCGTCGATACAATGCGAACGACACATCCTCGCGTTTGCGGTGGTGCCATGCATTGCAGAGAGATGGCATGCAGCACAGAACCACTCCGATGTTGATGAGGAGAGGCGTCGATACAATGCGAACGACACATCCTCGCGTTTGCGGTGGTGCCATGCATTGCAGAGAGATGGCATGCAGCACAGAACCACTCCGATGTTGATGAGGAGAGGCGTCGATACAATGCGAACGACACATCCTCGCGTTTGCGGTGGTGCCATGCATTGCAGAGAGATGGCATGCAGCACAGAACCACTCCGATGTTGATGAGGAGAGGCGTCGATACAATGCGAACGACACATCCTCGCGTTTGCGGTGGTGCCATGCATTGCAGAGAGATGGCATGCAGCACAGAACCACTCCGATGTTGATGAGGAGAGGCGTCGATACAATGCGAACGACACATCCTCGCGTTTGCGGTGGTGCCATGCATTGCAGAGAGATGGCATGCAGCACAGAACCACTCCGATGTTGATGAGGAGAGGCGTCGATACAATGCGAACGACACATCCTCGCGTTTGCGGTGGTGCCATGCATTGCAGAGAGATGGCATGCAGCACAGAACCACTCCGATGTTGATGAGGAGAGGCGTCGATACAATGCGAACGACACATCCTCGCGTTTGCGGTGGTGCCATGCATTGCAGAGAGATGGCATGCAGCACAGAACCACTCCGATGTTGATGAGGAGAGGCGTCGATACAATGCGAACGACACATCCTCGCGTTTGCGGTGGTGCCATGCATTGCAGAGAGATGGCATGCAGCACAGAACCACTCCGATGTTGATGAGGAGAGGCGTCGATACAATGCGAACGACACATCCTCGCGTTTGCGGTGGTGCCATGCATTGCAGAGAGATGGCATGCAGCACAGAACCACTCCGATGTTGATGAGGAGAGGCGTCGATACAATGCGAACGACACATCCTCGCGTTTGCGGTGGTGCCATGCATTGCAGAGAGATGGCATGCAGCACAGAACCACTCCGATGTTGATGAGGAGAGGCGTCGATACAATGCGAACGACACATCCTCGCGTTTGCGGTGGTGCCATGCATTGCAGAGAGATGGCATGCAGCACAGAACCACTCCGATGTTGATGAGGAGAGGCGTCGATACAATGCGAACGACACATCCTCGCGTTTGCGGTGGTGCCATGCATTGCAGAGAGATGGCATGCAGCACAGAACCACTCCGATGTTGATGAGGAGAGGCGTCGATACAATGCGAACGACACATCCTCGCGTTTGCGGTGGTGCCATGCATTGCAGAGAGATGGCATGCAGCACAGAACCACTCCGATGTTGATGAGGAGAGGCGTCGATACAATGCGAACGACACATCCTCGCGTTTGCGGTGGTGCCATGCATTGCAGAGAGATGGCATGCAGCACAGAACCACTCCGATGTTGATGAGGAGAGGCGTCGATACAATGCGAACGACACATCCTCGCGTTTGCGGTGGTGCCATGCATTGCAGAGAGATGGCATGCAGCACAGAACCACTCCGATGTTGATGAGGAGAGGCGTCGATACAATGCGAACGACACATCCTCGCGTTTGCGGTGGTGCCATGCATTGCAGAGAGATGGCATGCAGCACAGAACCACTCCGATGTTGATGAGGAGAGGCGTCGATACAATGCGAACGACACATCCTCGCGTTTGCGGTGGTGCCATGCATTGCAGAGAGATGGCATGCAGCACAGAACCACTCCGATGTTGATGAGGAGAGGCGTCGATACAATGCGAACGACACATCCTCGCGTTTGCGGTGGTGCCATGCATTGCAGAGAGATGGCATGCAGCACAGAACCACTCCGATGTTGTTGAGGAGAGGCGTCGATACATTGCGAAAGAGACATCCTCGCATTTGCGGTGGTGCCATGCATTGCACCCGTCACACTGCAATGCCGCCACATTATCATACACCGAGCGGGAACAGCGGGGGCAGGTGGGCCGCGCGCCGGGATTGGGGGGCACGTGGTGTTGGCACGTCCCCGGCGATGAGGAGCCAGGTGAGATACGGCTGACGGTGGATGGAGCCAGCGGGTAATGGCCGGCAGCGAGGCTTGACAAACCTGCTGTTGTCCACAGGCGTGCCAGCAGATGTTCACGGCCTATCGATGACGGGGGGCCCCTTTGCCGTAGGCGCACTAGTGCTGCTAGTGCTACGAGACACGAGGAGCCGAAGATACGCAAAAGCGTAAGTGCGCTCCGCCATCGCCCAAATCCGCTTTCGATGCGAGCTGTACTGCTTTCCCCGGTGCTGCGCTTTCGTAAAACTTTCGCCGGGTCCTCAAAATCGGGCTACCGTTCACACCGGGTTTCAACAATATGTTTCGTCGAACAATTTCAAACGAGCACGAAATATCACCCACGCCTATTTTCACGGCAGCCTGGGATCACAACTGCCATAACGCTGTCTGGCATGGATGGATGATGGTGGCTGCGCCAGCAATCTAAAGTGTGGTAGATCGCGCCACCATACTACTATTGTGTGGCTAGAGGTGATATAACTCTACCAAAAAGATGGCCGCCAGTGACCGCATTCGCGGAGCGGGCAAACGCGATCCAGCAATTGTCATTGAGATCAGTGCTTCGGCCGTCTCTCACGGGCGCTGCTGCTCCCGGAAGTCGTGACGTAGGCAGCGTCGCGCTGCGCAAGAATGTCACTTCCGGTGAGCGTAACGCCTCGTTCGGCGGCAGAAATAGGTATCGGACCCAACGGCTCTCCGCCGCGTTTTCCGCCCAGCGTTTCGCTCCAGCGGCAAAAGCTGGGCGGATTCGCTGGCGGATCCGCAAGTGTGAACGTACCATAAGACCGAGTTACGAAAGGTGTCACTTGCGTGGATGATGACTTAGAGCCTGCGACATCTGGCCAAGCGGACCATGGTCCAAGAACGGTATGTTGGGTCACCGGCAAATAGTCGACTGCTCGCGATAACTTTGAATTAGAAGTAGGACTCGCAGTGGAAAATGCCTAATTGCTCGATAAACGTATATTAATTTACACACTCATATAAAAATACCAGGTGGCCTGTGGAATTGTGGAAGGGCTGCAAAGTTTCACTTATATCACGCAATGTATTAGCAGGGGACCAGCGCAATATTAGGAAGTTTTAATAGACTGTAAATTAAAGGTTGGTTTCGCAAGCGCAAGCTTGTTCCATCACTTTGAAACATACACCAAGCATGCGCCCGCCGGGCCCGTTTTCCGCAAAACACGATGTACTTGAAGTTTGTATTAGAGAATTTTAGTATGGTGCCTCGAACGCGTCTCCGACTAGTGTGTTTACAATACACAAAAAAATATGGTTCCTTCATTACCGCCTGATGGCATCATAAAGGAGTCTTGCGGTCGCCAATCGCCATCCTGGAGGTGCCCCATATGCGGCCCTGTAATTGGCAGATGCCTGTTTTGTGTTCTGCAGCAGAACACTTCCCATCCTGGCAATGCGCGGAAGCTTTGACAGCAAGAAGTTGATATGCCGCGACGACAGCGCCACCCGCGTTTGCTCGTACTTTTCGCCTGCATTTCTACGACTAACCGCCAAGATCGCGAAATTCGAGAGGATGACACACCGGTTTTTTTTACATCATTGTTGCCACTTCGTGACCCTTTTGGTGTGTCGGCGGGAAAGGACGCTAAACACACCAGTCAGAGGCGCGCTCCGGGCACCATAGCCTTAGTAGACACACGCTGCGGATTAAGGACCAAGCGGGCATGTGTTAAATGTATCCACCAAAGTGATGCACCGAGCTCCCGTTAGTAACGCGAAAGTCTAGTTCTACTATATAGTAGCGGCCCCCTGCCAGGGTCTGCAAAAAAAAAAAAAACGAAATAAGGAATTGCAAGAAAAGGCCTTTTGATTTCTTTTTTAGAGGTAACCGCATCCGATTGGATTGTACTTATTTGTGCTACATTGCAAAAGGAGCACTCATGGTGCCAAAAAGAATACAGCATAGCGCGCATTTTGTCAGCTCCGAAGTGCGCTCGAACTCTGAAAGAATACAATTGTCGCAGAGAATGAATAGACGTTGTAAGCAGAACTACTTCGACATACTTTAATTGAGCTCAATGTACTTGGGACTTCAGAACAAATCAAGCTCCGGGCTAACGCACGATGAGTTCAAACTGGATCCCGCGAGGCCGCTACGAGAGAGCAAAATGCCGATAAAAGCCATTCGGACTGACGAAATAGGAAACGACGCAGCCCATACTTTAGGATATTCCCAAAACATCGTCTTTAATATTCGGTTTCCGCTCATTGAGCGAAAAAAAGAAAAGAAAGATCAAACAGGATGACAATCTTCTGACAAAGGCTGTATTTTTACTTAATAGAGGTTGTCTTCAAACAAACAACAAAAGGTCCCCCTTCCTCAGCGAGGACTTGGCGTCCGTAGGCGTGTCTAGTCAAGCCCTTGAATCACATACACAGAACACACAGGCACAACAATGTGGCCGCGTTAACCTAAGCCATGAGAGGATAGGGACAGGGAAAATCTCAGTTTTCAACGCCGATAGAGTGATGTACGTGGCACGTGGCACCAAGAGAACAATTCGGACCCTTTTTGAGCGTCCCGCCATATTCGTGTTTAAGGCGCTCACGACGCAGTCTAGCGGCGTAAACCTTTATGTACCGGCTGGCTGTGACAGCACAGCTATCTGAGTGGGCAAAGGTGTGGGTGGGAGTGAACTTCGATAGACTTGGTAATGACGGGTTAAAATAACGTGGCCAGAGCTTGGCCAGTTGAATCGAGCTCACTAGTGACCGACCATCACCTTGTCTCCACGAAAGAACGAGTACGACTACAGGGGGGGGGGGTGCCTTGTCTGAGTTTCGACAACAAAATTATATATAATAAATTTAATATAGTCTATGCAGGCGAGCTCTTGGCAAGTGATAGCTGCATCTTAAGTAATGATGCGTAGACATTGTTACACCCTCTACATGCAACGGGGCAATTGCATACTTCGCAGTAATAACTTATTCAAAACACTTGCACCGGGTTGGTATCGGTTCTCTTGCCGTAGATGAAGTATTCGTGAGAGTAAAGGTGACGATAGGTCAGACAGAAAGCCCTCATTATTCACGCTCGCATTCGAGTGACTTTAGAAATAATGATCCTTGAGGAACGTGTGACGCATAATAGCATTGCAGCCACGCTCGCGCTGAAGCTTCTTGTGCTCATCACACATTTCCAGCGATTGTTTTTATTCCATTTAAACTTATTTGTGCAACACGACGTACGGCGCAGTGATAGTCAGACAATCATAGACTCTTCGGACTATCAACGGGTAAAAAAACAAGCAGTGCGAGCGAACTCTCGCCTGATGTCTGTTTCTAAGCCTTCTCGCCCGTACCCTCGGCCGTTGCATACACTGTGTCAGCTGCGAATCCAAAATATTCAGCAGGACGAGGGTACCATCTTGATACCAGTTATTGTAAAGGCCGGAGCGCGTGGCAGTGGGTACTATGAGAGCTGCCTACGGCCCGGCGCCTAGGTTCCAGCTTATTGCCATCGCGCCTGCATATGCTCTCATCGCGCCCATTGCATCATTGGAGCGCTCGCGCATTGTCTGCTACGAGTGCCGTCTTTTACGCGAAGCATGCCGCATGGAAGCGATGGTGTTGATATGCATGTAGGTAAATTATCAGGCAACGGGCATGCGATAGCAATGCGAATATGTTGATGCATGATACAGTATCATACCTTTCTTTTTTCCTATATTCGAGTAAAAAAATACCCGAGGCCCCACTCCCGCATGCAGTGCGCTTTATTAATTTAGACGCCTTTGCCCTGCTGCCAGGACGATAGCTGCACCTGGTAATGTCCAGAATTCCAGAGGCGGACGGGCGATGAAATCATCGAGCTCTCCCAGAAAGGGCACTTGCAGCGGGAAATAGGGCCCTTGTAAAGAGGCCTGTAAAGATAGTCATTTGGATCGTTCAACCTTTCAGTTATAAAGTCCGGATCCACGACGCACCTCGATAGTCTCCCCTCAAAAGCGACGGCAGAGGGTCGTTGAATTTTTTGCCACTGTCGGCCAGAGCAATCCGAGAGGAGCTGGTCCGGGATCGGCGGAAGCCTTCCCGTCATTCAACTGCCCCGGAATACCCGTATCGAGGCCGCCGCGGTCGTTTCGAAGACGTTTTCGCAATCGCGGCGCCGACATGTGTTCGACGCACGAACGGCAGGGTGAATGGCTCAGGAGGTTCTAGCAAAGATTACCGCAATGCCCGCAGCGCGGTAAAACCTTCCCCTTCTCGTAAAACGAACCGGCTGTCGAGCGACGGGTTTAGCAAGCGGCCATTACGAATTCTTCTTAGGGCGAGATCAGGCGAGATGCCCCGCTAGAAAGGAAGTCACGTGTGTGCGCTGAGGGCTGGCCTGCCCGGCTTCAGATCTCAATCGAGATCTGAAGCGGGAGCTAATCCTAAACGACCTGTGGAACACGTCCGTCTCGGTCGCGATCGCCCAGTGAAATAATCTCGCTCCAGAAAAGTCAATCCCAGCGCGCTCCAAAACGAATTGCGGAATTCGCCATAAGTTTGATGCGCTCCTGCAGGAACGATCCTGCCTACGTGCAGCGCGTTGCTTCCAGCGGAAGGACGTCCGTGAACGTTTGGGGTGCCATCTCAAAACATGGCATGGGTCCTTTGCACCGTTGACGTCGACCCGTTACTGCATGTGGTGGACACCGTCATTATACCTTTCGTTCGGGTGGTCTCCTCCCCGACGGGAACTGTCTTTTCCAGCAGAATCTCGCGCCCAACCACGTTGCGCGCACCGTGAATGACCACTCGCGGCAGTGCGCCATTGAGAAGATACCATGGGTTCCAAGGGCGCGGACCTCAATATATTAAGAGCGTGTGGATCCGAATAAAGGCGGCCATGTGGCGGACTCCTATTCAATCCGCCAATAAAGGTCAGCTGTGTGACCCAGTCCAATCAGAGTGGGATCATTTGAAAGAAGACGCGCTTTTCTGTCATGCCTTTACAACAAGCTGCCGTCAAGGATGGCGGCTGTAGTCAAACTAAATAGGGCTAGGACCCGTTACTGAGCCTGATTTAGTTGACTTAATTTTCTTTGACTGGAGGCAGCAGCCATAAAGTTTTACTTAAGCAATAAAGTGTGCCCTTTTCTTACCACAAACTCCTGACGCATCGTCGTCGTTACTGCAAAAGGCTCCAGCAAGCCTTATAGGCAAAAACTTGGATGTCTGCATCCCGCAGTCACGAATACACATCTCAATCCAAAAGGCAATGACTGTAAGAAAGACAACAACAGCCAGGAGCTATAAATTTAGTTATCGAAGTCACGACCACTTTCATTAGTGATACAGACGCTCTGGTGGACAATTAATCTATGATCACCGCGCCCGAGATAGCTTTAGACTTCACAGGAAGCGGGGCAGGAGAAGCTGGCGAAAAATGTCATAATGTTTATTTCCTTTAACAAGTATTTAAACTAAACCGGAAAAAGCTGAGTAGCACTTTGGGGGAGCTTTCATTTTAGGGTTCAGCACCTTTCGGGTATGCAGAAGTTCTTGCTATTACAAGCAGCATTCGCACAGCAGACGAAAGGCGTTGCAGACAACGCACGTAGCAGACGACGCGTAGCAGCCGACGACGAGCGCTCGAATTACGTAATGTGCGCGACGAGAATATAATCTCCCCTCATGCGCGATCTGCATGCGCTGCGGTTGCGCGCCGGTCCGGTAGAGCGCCCTGTTAGTGCCCGCTGCCACGTGCTTCGGCGTTCCCGCTAATGGTACGTTTACACTTGCGGATCCGCCACCGAATCCGCCCAGCTTTTGCCGCTGGGGCGAAACGCTCCGCCTCGGCGGGAAACGCGGCGGCGAGCAGTATTGGTCCCGGACATATCTCTGCCACCGTACGAGGCGTTTTGCTGACCGGAAGTGGCAGTCTTGCGCAGCGCGACGCTGCCTACGCCACGACCACGCGTTCTTCCGGGAGCAGCAACGCCCGGGAGAGACTAGCGTTACTAGATCAACTCAGTTATGGAAGTTTCCATAGACGCTGTACATTGGAGCGGGTCCGAAACCGTGCCCGATTTTTTTCCAGCTAGGTGGCGCTGCCGGCGCATTAATCCACGCGTTTTCGCCTGCTATTGCTCCGCGGCTGCTTTTGAGTTCCGGCTCCTTTCAAGGTTCAGCATGGTTTTAGGTTAGTTTTTGCCCTTTTGCCAGTAAAAAGTAAAATGTGACTACCAACAGCAGCAGAAGCCGTTTGAAAGTTTTCGGCTGCAGTTATCCGTAAGAAAGGCCAGAACCGCGCCGTCAATGATAATGATAGCGAGTATAATGCGGAGTGCGCGCCCTCTAACCGGCGCCACGCAAAGGGACCCACCTCCGGCGCGGAGTTCCAGAACTGAGTTGTTCTAATAACGTTGGGGAGAGACAGCCGAGGTGGGGACTCTGCGCCTTCTCGTCATATTTGACGGGATGTTACGGGAACAGCTGCCGCAGCAGGTGCCGCCACCGCCGCTCGAAGGAAATAGATGTAAACACAACCCGCTCGTCGCCGCCGCCGCCAGGAGCGAATCCGCTCCCGCGTCAGCGGATTCCTTGTCGGGTCTAAACGCACCATAACTGTGATCAAGATATACTTCAGTTACGAGCTGACTCGAGGTTCAGCAAATAAGGTCTATACTCCGTTCAGCACTAAGCTGCCAGTGCGGTGGAAGCTACGCGCTCGTTGAATCAGTCCAGTGTCTCTCTATCGCCACGGGCTCACGTCCAGGCTGATACCCTCGTGCAGGGAGCGACGTCACTGATAAAAGGAGGAGGTTCTGCAGGTTAGGTGAGCGCGTACAAACGCAACATCAGTTGTCTTCCTGGCGAGCATCTGCTTGCCTTCGGGGATTTAAGCTTAAAAATCAAGTTTTGTTCTTCTTTTTTTCGATTTTCTTTAGTTCTATCGATTGACTTTTTTAAATTTTTTTAGTTTGCATTTTTGTTTTGCGCTACGGGGATGGTATTGAAATGGCTGACGTTACGGGCGCGTTTAGTTCATCAATCGCTGTTGATCTGATATATTATGTGAAACAGCGAATGCAGCATGAACGTGTCTAAATTCTACCCTTGAAAGTGCTTTCTTAGCAGAACGTACAGTGCTCCCCAAACTTAACGCCGCCAGTCGAACGCCCGACTTTCGCGGAGCGGGGCTATCCTGGCGGCAGCCGTTTCAACTAGTCGGTCCTGTGAAGGCCATTCCCAATCTCTGAACCGGGGAAGGGGAAGGTAGCAGGGCCTTTGCTATGGGCCCCCGACTTTGCAAATCACTAACTTATATTGTCGGAATCGCGTTTTTTTTGTGCACTCTTGTTTGCGCTTTAGCAGCGCCTTCAATCTTTCTCCGATGTACTTTAAAGATTTCTTTGTTATCAATCTTTAAGATGCAAACAACCCCCCCCCCCCAAAAAAAAAAAAAAAAAAAAAGAAAAACAAAGCAAATAAAAACGTGATTCTGACGATATGAGTCTGTGATTCGCAGAGTCAGGGGAACTTAGTGGCGGCCCTACTGCCTCCCCTTCCCCTCCGCAGATTAGGAATGGCCATCATGTGACCGACTAGTTGAAACGGCTGCCGCTAGGATAGCGCGGCTCCGCAAAAGTCGGGAGTTCAAGTGGCGGCCTTAAGTTTGGGGCGCACTGTACAATGCATCAACTGTGTCGTCCGGATTTTGAGTTCGACATAGGATTACACGGAAAGGCTGACCCCGGGGAGACACAGAGACAAGTCTCTAATTGCACTCGGTAACACATTTTAATCAATTGAGGTGCACATTTACTGCGACTGCGAGATATCGGTGCTAAAGTCGTTGCCTTTTAAAAACTCTTGAACTTGTTTAATTAGAAAAAAATATATATGTGTTCGTATTCGTGGGTTTTCCGCTTGGATCAATGCTAATAATTTTGCGCGAGGACACAGTACATCAATGGGACGTTTCAAATCGTAACGCATCATTGTTGACGAGAAAGTAGAAAGAATGCGAATCAACACAATGGTTAACTCACATTCACTCAACGTGCGAAGGTCAGTGTACAAGGTAATGTCTTTACCATCGTTGATTACTAAAGAGATTCACCAGTTTTGTCAGAGTTCGGTTAGCACATTCCGCTTTCAGCCGTGCTGCGAAATATACGAGCAAAATATCGTCCACCTTCCTGGAAAACATTTTGTTTGTCCTCGGAGACTAAAACGTGAATATACCGATGCACCTCTCTGTCGAGGACTAATGGGTGGTTTTTCCTTTTACCTTCAAGACTAAAACATGAACATACCGAGGCAGCCTGTCCGACGAGGACTAATGGATGTTTTATTTTTGTGCACACCTGTCGGTTACTTCCAGTGGAGTGCAGTTAGTGCCCAGCTTTTGCGCAAGGTACTTAGCTTGAGCCAGATTATTTTTTCGGTGAGCAAATGGGTGTTCAAAGGTCAACTGCTGCTGTTATACCTCTGATACCACCTTTTCTTTGAGTGTAGAATATATGCGTGAAGCGCAATTGGTTCACGGTTACCCGATACACATTGTAATTGTGTTCTCTCGTTTCACACTCGGCCGGAGAGGTATAAGGAGGTTTGAAGGCGCACGGTGGTAAGTAGTTATTAATGCGTAAACCAACTTTTATTTCCACAAGACCGGAAGGAACACCCACCCGGAAGCAACGCCAGCCTCTGCAAACGCAATCATGATTTTTGTTTTGAAGCTGTTTGTTCCGTAAAGTATGCTGATACGCCATCAAGACCATGTGCTTCAAAACTTGCAGTTTCCATGGAATACACTGGTGATGCAATGGTAGCCGTTCCCCCATAAACGGTGGCGCGCCGAACGACGGGAGGCGGGCCGGGGATGAGTGGGGGAGGGCGCCGGGGGATTGGGGGGGGTGACACTGATATTGTCACGAATAACGAAGTGACAAAACAAAGGAATAACTGAGGAAACTGAAACGTTTAATGGGGCGAACTTGTGCCCAAAAATAAAGGGAAAAAGAAAGATAACAACAGAGCGTCGCGGGCGTCGAAAGCGGCGAAGCAGCAGGATCGAACGCTGAGGCGAAACTGACTCGGCTTGTCAGGCGGCGCCCCTTTTGTACACACGTGGGCTTCGGGAACATTCGGCGTGGAAGGTTCGATTCGTAGAACATTCTAATCTCGAATTAGCAAGGCGGCTCTCGAATTTACTAGAACATTTCATTACAGCGTCAGTAAAAATGTGTAGGCGCAACCAGGAATCGAACCCTGGCCTTCTGCGTGGAAGGCAAGCGCGATAACCGTTATGCCACGGGCGCGCTGCCTACTCGGTCAGCTGCGCCCGCGGCATTATTCCCCCTTTAAAAAAGTGCATCGTCCCGATGCCGCACAAAACGAAAACAAAATAAAAGAAATCCACGGCAAAAGGACAGTAGAATCGCGAGCCGCAGTTCGCAGTTCACAGTTCACGGTTCACGGTTCACGGTTCACGGTTCACGGTTCACTCGTCGACGAGGCTGGAAAGTTCTATCGTTCGTAATACGGCTTCAGCCGGACGACGTGCACCACCTCGGGTCGCGGCTGACGTCTTGCAGATGGGCGCGTTCCGTCGGGAAGGACTTCGTAGTTCAGGTCGCCGAGGCGTCGGATGATCTTGTAAGGTCCGAAATAGCGTTTCAGAAGCTTTTCGCTGAGTCCGCGGCGCCGTATCGGTGTCCACACCCATACCCGATCTCCCGGTTGGAAGTGGACGTCCCGGCGACGAAGGTTATACCGTCGTGCGTCGACACGCTGTTGGTCATGGATTCGAAGGCGGGCTAGTTGGCGTGCCTCTTCTGCTCTCTGACTGACCGCATGGGCATCGTCGCATCCGTCATCGACAGGCTCATGGGGCAGCATCGCGTCCAGCATGGTTGTCACTTTTCTGCCATGCACCAGCTCGAATGGTGTAAACCCGGTTGTTTCTTGAGCTGCGGTGTTGTAGGCGAACGTGATGTATGGTAATACCTCGTCCCACGTCTTGTGCTCTACGTCGACGTACATGGAGATCATGTCGGCGATCGTCTTGTTGAGCCGCTCCGTTAGCCCGTTGGTCTGCGGATGGTACGCGGTGGTCCGACGATGGCTGGTGTGGCTGAGCCGAAGGATCTCTTGCGTGAGCTGGGCCAAGAAAGATGACCCTCGGTCGGTTATCAAGACTTCGGGGGCGCCATGTCGAAGGAGAATAGACTCGACGAAAAACTTGGCGACTTCCACCGCTGTTCCCGACGGAAGGGCTTTCGTCTCCGCGTACCGGGTAAGGTAATCCGTGGCAACGACTATCCAGCGGTTCCCCGACGTCGATGGCGGGAAGGGCCCAAGCAAATCCATTCCAATTTGTTGGAAAGGCGTAGTAGGGGTCGATATTGGTTGCAGGAGTCCCGCTGGTCTCGTCGGAGGTTTCTTACGCCGTTGGCACTCGTGACATGACCGTGTGTACAGATGAACAGACTTCGGGAGTTTTGGCCAGTAGTACTTGTCACGAATCCGGGCGAGCGTCCTGCTGTAGCCGAGGTGTCCAGCCGTCGGGTCGTCGTGGCAGGCTTGAAAGATTTCTTCTCGCAGGCTGGCCGGAACAACCAGCAGCCAGGCATGGTTACTTGCTCCAAAGTTCTTCTTGAAGAGCACGCCTCGCTGCAGAACGAAGCTTGGTAAGTCTCGGGCCAAGACTCGCGGAACTGAACTTCCTTGACCTTCGAGGTGGTCGATCACGGCGCGAAGTTCCGGGTCGCTTCGTTGAAGTGCTCCCATGTCGGCATCTGTAACTGCGCCGAGAAAACGGTCGTCATCGTCGTCGTCGTCGGTGCTGTCGGAAGGAGATTCGACTGGGGCCCTAGACAAACAGTCGGCGTCGTTATGCTTGCGGCCAGACTTATGCACAATGGTTACGTCGAATTCTTGAAGTCGGAGACTCCAGCGAGCGAGGCGTCCTGACGGGTCCTTCAGGTTGGCGAGCCAACAGAGAGCGTGGTGGTCCGTGACAACGCGGAACGGGATCCCGTACAGGTACGGTCGGAACTTGGTTAACGACCAGATGACAGCGAGACATTCCTTGTCGGTCGTTGAGTAATTTTTCTCTGCCTTGGACAGTGCCCGGCTTGCGAAAGCGATCACCCTCTCTGCTCCGTCTTGTCTTTGGACGAGTACTGCGCCAAGTCCGGCGTTGCTGGCGTCCGTGTGAACTTCCGTTTCCGCTGCTGGATCGAAGTGTCCGAGGATAGGGGGCGACTGGAGTCTTTCCTTCAGTTCGTTGAACGCTCGTTCTTGTTCCTCCCCCACTGGAAGTTCACGTCATCCTTCGTCAGATGCGTGAGTGGTGCAGAAATCTTGGCGAAATCGCGAACGAAACGCCTGTAGTAAGCGCACAGTCCAAGAAATCTTCTTACGGCTTTCTTGTCTGACGGCTTCGGAAATGCGGCGACAGCAGATGTCTTTGCCGGGTCAGGGCTTACACCCTCAGCACTCACGACATGGCCCAAGAATTTAAGCTCGCCGTAAGCGAACTGACATTTTGACGGCTTGAGTGTCAGTCCAGCCTTCTGGATAGCCTGTAGTACGGCTCGCAGACGTCTCAGGTGCTCGTCGAAGTCGCTTGCGAATACCACGACGTCATCGAGGTACACGAGACAGCTTTGCCATTTCAAGCCTGAGAGGACGGTATCCATTACGCGCTGGAAGGTCGCCGGTGCTGTGCACAGTCCAAACGGCATCACTTTAAATTCGTACAGTCCGTCCGGCGTGACGAAGGCAGTCTTCTCACGATCCCGTTCGTCGACCTCGATCTGCCAGTACCCACTCTTCAGGTCCATCGACGAAAAGTATCGGGCGTGGCGCAGCCGGTCCAGAGTGTCGTCGATGCGGGGCAACGGGTAGACGTCCTTTTTTGTGACGGCGTTCAGTCGACGATAGTCCACGCAGAACCGAAGAGTCCCGTCCTTCTTTTTCACCAGGACTACCGGTGAAGCCCACGGACTGTTTGAGGGCTGGATGATGTCGTCGTTGAGCATTTCTTCAACTTGCTTCTGGATGACTTCTCTCTCTTTCACCGAAACACGGTACGGCGGTCGATGAACGGGAAGTGCGTCGTCATCAGTAACAATTCGATGTTTCGCGACCGTCGTTTGGCGTACCTTTGACGACGTGGAGAAGCACTCACTGAACTCGGCTAGAAGGTCACTGAGTTGTCGCCGTTGTGGGGTAGGCAGGGTTGGATCGATGTTGAACTGCGAAGGCGGCGTTGTCTCGTGTGGCCACGAAGAGAGCTCTTCTGATACTCCGGCGATAGCGGCTGAGTCGGGGAGTTCCTCGGCGTGACCCACGGCGGTGCCTTTCGTAAGGTGCTGAGCCTCCTGACGGAAGTTCGTTACGAGTGCAACAGTGCGTCCGTCTTGGAGCTCCACGATGCCTCTTGCGACGCCGATCCCTCTTCCTAGGAGCAGTTGGACGCTACCCTCCAGCAAAGCTTCTCCGCAGACGCCTTTTTCGGTCGCGACAGGCACAAGTACACTCGAGCGTGGTGGCAAGTTCACGTGGTCGGGAAGTACACGCACTGTAGCTGACGTGTCTGCCAAAGTTGTGTGATCCTCGGGCATTACAACAGGTTTCCGCAGCCTCAATTCGTTGGCTTCAAGGTCGATGACGGCGCTGTACTCGCACAAGAAGTCCATTCCGAGTATAACGTCCCTCGCACAGTCCGGTAGAACGACGAACTTTACCGGACACGTCTCGCCGTGAATCTCGACGCGAGCAGTGCATCTTCCGACTGGCGTGATGAGATGTCCCCCGGCGGTCCGTATCTGTGGGCCATCCCACGGCGTCGTCACTTTCCGAAGGCGTTGGGAGAGCCTCCCACTCAGAACGGAGTAGTCTGCTCCGGTGTCGACGAGAGCCGACGCGTCGTGACCGTCGATAACGATGTTTAGGTTATTCTTCACCGTCGCAGGGGCGTCGTTTCCGTCTCTGGTGGCGTTTGAGTGGGGGCCCTCCGACGTTCGTGGAGGATCTTGTCGTCGGTCGTCTTCGGCAACTCCACCTCCAGGGGTTGCCGCGCCTAGTTTCCCCGGCGAGGAGTGAGGGGTGACAGGCTTTCACGTCGGGGTCGGTGCATCAGTGAAGCTGGACGTCGTGGCGATGGCGACCGGGACACTCGGCGGTACGCAGGCTCGGGGGACTGAGGTCGTCGCAGGTACTCGTCGATCTCCCGAGGGCGTTCACCATAACGGGGGCGCGGATCGTTCGGGTGGAACCCGCGCAGCCCGAGTCGTCGGTATGGGCATCGGCGGTAAGTGTGGTCTGCCTCCCCGCAGTGGAAGCACAGAGGGCGTCGGTCGGGCGTTCGCCACACGTCGGTCTTCCGGGGTGCGCGGGGCTCCTGGCAGGCGTACTGGACCGGGTCGTCGTGGCGTCTGTCGTGTTGCGGCGCAGGAGACTGACGTCGGGGAGGCGCGACATGGGCGCGGGGAGGAGGCGGAGGCCGTCGGGCCACTGCGGCGTAAGTCAGCGTGGCTTCTTCGGGGACTGCTACGCTGATGGGAGCCTCTGGTTGAATGGCTCTTTGCACCTCTTCCCGCACGACCTCGGCGATCGAGAGCGAAGCCGGTCGGTCAGCGGCGGGTAGCAGCTTTCGGAGCTCCTCCCGGACGACGTCGCGAATGATTTCCCGAAGGCCGTCGACACCGGTGGTGTTCAGGTCCAGTGGGCAAGATGCGGCGGTTGGAGGAGCAGGCACGCCGGCGAGTCGATGGTAATGGCTTGCTCGAGCCAACAGCGCGCGCTCGATGTTAGTGGCTTCAGCCACAAAACCATCGACGGTTGTCGGGGGATTGCGGACAAGGCCCCCGAAAATTTCGCTCTTGACGCCCCTCATAAGGAAGCGCAACTTCTTCTCCTCGGTGGCTTGCGGGTCGGCACGTGCACACAGTCGTAGCACGTCTTCAACGAAGCTTGTCACGCTTTCGTCGGGGGCTTGAGTCCGCGTCTGAAGCAGGTCCTCCGCCTTCTGTCGCCGATGTTGGTTCGAGAAGGTTCGCTTCAACTCGGTGGTGCAGATATCCCACGAAGTGAGCGAAGCCTCGTGGTTTTCGAACCAGTTCCTCGCGGTGCCTTCCAGCGAGAAGTATAGGTTCTGGAGGCGTTGCTCGGCGTTCCATCCGTTGTGGCGGGCTACACGTTCGTAGTGTCGCAGCCAGTCTTCGATGTCCTCGTGGACCTCCCCGTGGAAAGGCGTCGGCGTACGGGGGGTGGCGGGCAGGTAGACGACGGCAGGAGTGGCGGGGGTCGGCGACTGGTTGGCCATCGTTGGCCTCGTTGGCTGCTTGGTCCTGGGCGGCAGAGGTCCGAATTCCGGGTGTAGGCCTTGGGTGCGACGACTGAACCGGACCTCGGTAGTGCCTTCGCCGGTTCTTCGTGGGCTTGACGTCGGACTTGCACTGCGGGCCCTCGGAGGGGTACGCGGCAGGGGCATGCGGTACCCCGCACCTCCACCAAAATGTCACGAATAACGAAGTGACAAAACAAAGGAATAACTGAGGAAACTGAAACGTTTAATGGGGCGAACTTGTGCCCAAAAATAAAGGGAAAAAGAAAGATAACAACAGAGCGTCGCGGGCGTCGAAAGCGGCGAAGCAGCAGGATCGAACGCTGAGGCGAAACTGACTCGGCTTGTCAGGCGGCGCCCCTTTTGTACACACGTGGGCTTCGGGAACATTCGGCGTGGAAGGTTCGATTCGTAGAACATTCTAATCTCGAATTAGCAAGGCGGCTCTCGAATTTACTAGAACATTTCATTACAGCGTCAGTAAAAATGTGTAGGCGCAACCAGGAATCGAACCCTGGCCTTCTGCGTGGAAGGCAAGCGCGATAACCGTTATGCCACGGGCGCGCTGCCTACTCGGTCAGCTGCGCCCGCGGCAATATTACAACTAACATTTATGCCCACCTCATTAAGTGAGCAATTATGGTAACGTCGACAGCTGCTGGAGGCCCTCAAGCGCTACTTTCACGCGCTATTCGCCCCCCCCCTTATTCTCCTCTTGCTCAGTAGGCTTTACATGTATCGTTCAAAGCGCCGCGAACTGTGTTAACAACAACATATGACTATCTTGGTAGATGTAGCGCAAAAATAATGGAGCAAGAATGTAGAGAGATGATAGAACGCTACTTACAACTGGCGTTTTACAACTGGCGTCAGGGCCCTCTATCGGAGAAAGAACGCCAATACCTTGATCTGTTTTCCTGAGTTCTGAGTCCGGCGTCGTGTTGGATGCGGCCCACGCGGCAGTATCTAAACAACTGCGACATGGTCACCGGGAAAAATAATGTTCGTCATTCCAATCATGAACAATGTTTTTTTGTGTGTGTGTTTTGGAGGTCGCTGTCGTTTTGGACAGAGTGGCCAACCACAAGCTTAAAGCTTACCCCTTTTTCTTTTCCCGTTTTCGCTTCTTTCTTATTATGATTATTTCCTCTGCTTCTCTTTCACTCATTCTTTCACTCACAATGCTTCATGTATTTTCTCCTGCCTTTCTCTTTTAAATGTCAGTACTTTGTCTTTTCTCATAGAGTATTAAAGGTCAGTTGAAAGTTGCGCTTTATCCTTTATCTACGTTCCTTCCTTTCCTTGCCTTTGCGCTAATTTTAGCTAGATTTATAGCCAACTAGGCTCCACCAGATGATTTTAATACATATGAGTACACCATGGCTTCAAGACCCCGAAGCGCGTGAATGCTTCTCCGACCGTCCCATACGTGTAGAGAGGGCATAAGCGGTAAAGAGAGGAGGATACATGCTCTCTCAACCCAGGCATCGAATTTGCCATTTCAGCGGTTTCAGCGGTTTCAGCATTGGTCAAGTGGAGTTCAAGAAAAAATTACACCATCTTCCCGAGGGGAACCATGGGGTGATGCGGAGCATCGCAGATCGTTATTAACGGTGTTATTAACGGTGATAGTAACATTGTTAGTAACGTTGTTAACTTGCGTGTTATTACGTTGTTAACTTGCGAATGGACACCGCTTCTCGTTGCCGTAGTTCAGGGTCTGCCGCTCGCTTCAAGCGTTTGCGCTCAGCATCGCGTGCCCTTTCGCTGCGCAGCTTTGTCTTCAGTGGACTGTAGCGTTGCTGTTAGTCTGTGGGGTGGTGCTGACGCTTGCTTGCGCCAACCGACTAACTGACGGGACTGTTGCTTCCATCACACTTCATCGGAAGAACGGAGTGAATTGGAGTCAACAGCGCTGAACTGAACGCACCCAGCGCGCTACCGCTGCTGTATTCACACTTGAAGGAGAGGAGACTAGAGGAGGAGAGTTGCGCATGCGCGCGCAGTGTGAGTAGAAGCGAACGCACGCGAAGTGCACGCAGCTGGCAGAGAGAGAGAGAGCGGAGAGAGTAACGCGCAGCTGTTGGAGAGAGAGAAGGAGGAGAATTGCGCATGCGTAGTGTGAGTGCGGTCTACGACGCCGACGCCGACGCCGCGGGACATAGACCCGAGCAAGAGGTGCTCCGCATCTAAAAGTCGTGTTGACTGCCAACCACCAACTACCATGTGTCCACCAACTACGGATTGTACTCATAGATATGTGTGTCTCGTGGTAGAACGGTGAAAGGCTGGTCTAGGGAAGTCGGTGGACAAGTTCTGATGTTTATTTCATTTGAAATATTCGTCTGGACACATGGCGGCTAGCGTTACAAGCGCGCATTTTGATATATTTGACTGCAACCTGTAGCCCTTATGAAACTACAGAAAAAAATTTAGCTCCGTACAATAAAAATAAACATGATGTACTATTTCATTTTTTTTTTAATCTCCGCACACTTTTTGAAATATCTCTTTTATCCTGTGCGCGACGTTTTATACCATGAAAGTGAGTCCACGTGTTGTCCTTCTTTTATTTTTTGATTATTTAATATAAAAGTTATGCTGGACATATTGCGGTGTTTCTTTGTACAGGAGCATCTTGAGCCGGGGTCACACAGTTTATACATCGTACAAAAGAAACACGAGTCGCTGTAATGTCTGTGGGTCAAACGCCGGGTACCAAGTTTTTCCTCGAACTTATTCCCATGCGGTATTCAAAGCACGGATCTCGCTGTGACTCTCGTTCGAATTTTTATGCAGGCGGTGTTTTATGTGATGCACAAGCAGTGTGACCCTGCCTTTAGGTAAGAAAAAGCATTGTGGTGAGATAAAACCGCATCCTAGTGATTTTACCTTTTTTTTTCAAATTTTGTGATAATTGATTGGTAGTGACTCAAAATGCTGTTTGTTATTTAGTACACGTCTAGTTTTTCGCACTTGTAAAACGAACAATCATGTCCCGTTACGCGCCTCGCGATTTGAGTTAATTGAGTGCCAAAAGATGATGAAATCTAAAAAAAAAAACCTTAACTGGTTTCCCTATAAATTTTATAGTTGTTCCATCCTGGTTTATTCGGTATTCGAACTTCCCAGCTGGTTTATTTACAATTTCCGAGCCTCGAATTTTCATTTTAGACTCGAAATACTTTGCAATGCAGCGGCTTCGAGCATTTTATTTTGATTCGCTACCCTGCTTTTTTACAGTCATACATATGTTGACCAGGGATGAATGCACAAACTTTGCTACCATGGTTATTTTTTGCTGGGCACAAGAGAATGGGGCACTTCCCTAAATACGTCAGAATTAGTGCTGTAAACTTTTTAAGCAATCCGTGCTTTCTAATGTGCGGTATATCGATCTCGGCAGATTTTTTCGACAGACACCAGCACTACCACAGGAAACGACCACGTTGGCAAAAATTCGCGTCGGTCGCCTGCAAGCATTTCTTCGTTTCCTTTTGCATACCTCCTTACCACACGAAACACTACTTGCGACCAGTTGCCGCAGAGCTGTCCGTCATTAAATTGCAAACACTCCCCATGCTTTTAGATGTACCCCCATCTGTGCAATCTGGGCTCTCTTGGCAACTGCAGCAATAGGTACAACACCTTAACCAAACCTAAAGTATCCTTGTGCATCTTGCATTTTGCGGGAGGAATAATCGCCAATGTCTGCTTGGAGAACGACACATTCATACATAACCTAAAAATACCGAGATAAACGATGTCACGCGACCACACCGTAGTTGCCTGATTTTATGATGTTAGATTCCACTATAACGTCACGTGACAGGGAGACGCCACGTGACATTGTGACGTCACAAGACATCATGGATTCACGGGACGTATCGGTGACACGTGAACACACAAACGCCCGGCAACGTTTTGAATGAGGGAAGAGCCCATAAAAGCAAGTGCTGTAAAAACGCTGAAGAAGCCTGTCGTAGAAACCTGTTTCGACAGATAAAAAAAAAGTAGTTTGGCAGTTGCACCAGAGCCTTTTCTTTTCTCCCCATGAAACCCCCACGCACACGCCCAGTGCCCATTTGGAAGACCAAAACGTTTTCGAAAAAAAGCACGGATCGTTGGTTTGATGCATGCCTCATGCATGACACCAACGATCCGTGTTGAATCGGCTGCCTCGTGCATGCGGCATGCATGAGGCAGCGGATTCAGCGCGCGCCGTCGCCGACGGGTTATCGGGCTTTGTGATTGTTATATTTTTGTTACCCGTGGTGTGCGCTGATTGGTGCGACGAGAAAAGGCGAAGTGACGACGAAAGGACCGAGGCTCGAGACGGTGCGCGAGGAGTGGAAGGAACGCGGTGGGCTGGAGCTGGTGCAAGCACGACTTCGAACCCGAATAAAACGCTTTCCCCCAAAGGCTGGCTCCCTGCCTTCCCGGGTCCCACGGCGCCCAAACCACAAGCCGTGACTGGCGCAGTCGACAGCGGGAGTTCAGCTACGGAACCTTGGGGTGAGCGGCCAGCTCCAACACCGCACAGACGTCGCCGAGTTCAAGCAAGCCCGGATTTTGGCCTGCCACAACCGACGGAGCGGTGGGTCCGGCATACTACACGGACGTTGCCAGTTCAAGCAAGCCAGGCTTTTCGTCTACCATATGCGACGGAGCGGCGAGTCCGGAGCACAGCACGAACGGTGCTGACAGCACGCAAACTCGGCTTTTCGGCGGCCATGCAACCGGACGCCAGGCGAGCGCTTGGCGTGACCAGTGGGACGAACGCTGCATGACGCAGCCTCAGCGCAAGAACCAACGGCGGAAAACAAGACTTCCAGTCTTCGAGAGGGACAGGAACTACTGCCTGCAAGCGGTAGAATCCGGATTTCAGTGATGCACGGACCCTGAGACATTCCTGTTAGGCATTTCCGCTGCCAGTGCTTCCGACTGCCCATCGACGACGAAGAGCTGGTCAACCTGAATTGGTGAGCGCATATGCTTGTCTATTTGGGTTGAATGATCACTCGAGCAATGGCGAAGAACTATGAGTCGGGCAAAGGGGAGGGTAAAATGCCTGATAAACTTAAGGAGCCTGATGACGCATCAGAGGATGAGGGGAGAACTGATTCTGAAGTGATGAACACTCGGTTGGAAATTGAAAAAATAAAGCTCGAACAAATACGGGCACAAATTGAGCTCCAAAAATTGCAGAAGGAAAATGGTGGTGGTGCAAATGGGGGTCTGGGATTACAACCAGAATCTGGGGTAGCCCACTATGCTGCACTCTTGACTAATGTGCTCAGCCGGATGCCCGGGGACAAAACCTTGGTGCCTGGCTGGTTTGAGGCGGTAGAAGTCATATTTCGATCCTTTCAGGTTCCTGACGAGATAAAAACTGTTCTGATAATGCCGTATATAGCTGACAGGGTCAGGTCAGCGATCATGTGCAGTGGCATGAAGGAACTGCCATCTTACGCTCAGCTAAAAGAACGAATTTTACGTGAGCTAAGATTGTCTCCAAACGAATACAAACGACTATTCACCACGGCAGGCAAATTGCGGGAAGAGTCCTGGAGCCAGTTCGCCGGCCGACTTAATAGCTACTTCAGTTATTATGTGAACAGTAGAAAAGTGGATACTTACGATGACTTGTTGCAACTAGTTGTCGCGGATAGGCTGAAGGAGTCCCTCCCTAATGAAATAAAAGCATATGTTGCCTTGAACGAAACGGGGGAGTGGCTGCGTCCCGAGGCGATAGCTAAGCTCGCTGAATGCCATCAGGAGAGTAATGCACAGAGGGTCCCAAAACCCTACCACAAGACAGACACTACTGGTGACTCTAGTCAGAGCGAGTCTATGACGCCTCCGAAAGAGAGAGGTCATACTGAGTATGTCGGCGACACTCGACGCTGTTTCGCTTGTGGGAAACAGGGTCATCTGGCAAGAAATTGCCCTGAGACCAATCCTAAGCTAACGGCACGAGTAAAAAGACCTTTAGACTGCGAACACGCCGAGCAATCAATCGAGGTACATGATAAACTAGTATCGCTGACTGAACAACACGAAGTGCTTGACGAAGAACGATTTGTGCAACTCCGCTCAGGAGACAAGCGCTTGAATGCTAGGCTTGATTCGGGGGCAGACATTACAGTGGTTCGAAGGTCGATGGCCACCATTTTGGACGAGAATCAAAAAGGGAAGGTTCGGTTGAAGGGCGCTTTCGGCCACGAGGTGGAGGCCGATCTCATGTATGTCCCGTTTCGACTTGGTAGCAATGCGCTTGATACTGGAGTGGATACTTTACTGCTCTGTGCTGTAACCGAGCAGCTTGCCGGAGAAGTTGACGCGCTACTCACACCTGAGGATTTAGTAGCTTTAAGAGAAGTAGAACAGAAAGTGCCCTTGGTAGATCAGGTGGATCTTCCCTGTGACGCTGCGGTATTGAAGGAAGGGCCGGTGATAGAGGCATGCGTGGCGAGCACACAGTCGGAGGGTGAAAACGGGATTGTAGAGTCTGTGGACGAGCGAAGTGACGTAAACGAAATAGAATCTGAAGGTTGCCTTCAGTTTCGAACAGAGCAGAAGAACGACGAGTCGCTGAAGCCCTTGTGGCTACAGGCAGAGCTCAAAGAAGAGGTCGTACGCCACGCGTTACGATCTCTGTGCGAAAGAGGCCTTCTGTAGGGACGATCTAGTGCTACTAAAGGAGACGAGCAGTAAAAAGATTAGCTTTCCTTGGTTCGGACCAGCGATGATACTAGAAGTTAAGAGAAGGAACAGCTACGTAGTTGAGATGCCTGACGGTGGCCGTGAGTGGATCCACGCCAACAAATTAGGCCATATGTGGCACGCGCTGATGCTGTCGGTGTTGTCTTTGATGATTCGGACTTCAGTTCGGTGGAGGAACTCCCCAAAGACGGGCGGGGAGCAGATGAACCTGAGTCACAGAAGACCGAGGAGGAACAAGCGTTTCAAAAGTCAAAACGTCTCCTGATGAAGGGTCCGGTTATGAGAGCGCCAGATGCCAGCCAGCCTCTTGTTCTGTCCACCGACGCATCGGATAGAGCTATACGGGCATGTCTTCCCAAAGGGCAGGTGATGGGAAAGAGTACCCGGTGGCGTTTCTCAGCAACAAACTAAGTGATCCCCAAACTCGGTGGGCAGTAATCGAACGTGAAGCTTACGCGGTTGTGTGGGCCTTGGGTCAGTTGGAAACGTGGCTATTTGAGGCGGAGTTTGAAATTCGCACCGACCATAACACTTCGCAGTATTTGGCGTCAGAAGCACCAAATAGTGCGAAGCTGACTCGTTGGGTGCTTGCGTTGCAAAATTTTAACCTGAATGTACGGTAAGTAAAATGGACGAGAAATATCCCTGCGGATGCGTTGTGAAGGCTGCATGTGGGGCGGAGCGTTGTTTGTGGTTAATATACTTTAGATGTTCTCAAGAAGTAGGTTTGTCAGTCTTTCTTGCGATCATTCACGCCGAATGGACGGGAATGTGCGCGCACTCCGTCTTTTTTGTTTTGAATGCTACGATTGTAAAGGGATACACAATTATGATTTTCTTTTATTTATTTATTTATTTACTGATACTGTCAGCCCTAGACAGGGCTTTTACAGGAGTGGGTATTACAATGCAGAAATTCAAATACATGCACACAACAATACAGAATTGAAAAAAAAAAGAAAAAAAAAGAAGAACGGCGGCAGATATTACTAATACAAGCTGCGACAAAAAGCACAAGGAAAAAAAAGATGCTGCTATTATATGACTTGCTGACAAGACGGGCAATGACACAGCATTCGAAGTGCTCAAGTACTTATGCAAATTAACGCCAACATAACAAGCGAAAAAATGATGGGAATGGACTCTGAGGGTGGGAGTAGAACACCAGATAAACATCGTGATTGTTCAACACTTACGACGTGTGGCAAAGTACTATGCTCTCGACGTTTTTAACAAACTCATTAACTGAGGTTAGGGTGACAGTGCCACTTGGCAGAGCATTCCACTCCGTAATCGCTCTAGGAAAAAACTATACTTGAAGCAATCGTTTCTAACAGACGGCTCTCTTATGTACATAGAATGACGGTGCCTTGTAGATTCACCAATGCGTATGTCCATGTAATTAGATTTTTTTATGCAAATTAAATCATGAAAAATTAAAAACAAAAACTTTATACGTTCCAACTTTGTTCTTAATTCAAGAGCTGGGAGCTCGGCACGACAACATAGATCAGTGGGAGAATCTGTGCGGTTATATTTACTAAAGATGAATCTAGCTGCAAGACGCTGAAGCCTTTCGAGTGTAGTGGTATTGGTTTTTGTATATGGGTCCCACACAATTTTCGCATATTCGAGAACTGGTCTCACCAATGTCTTATACGCTATATTTTTTATTTCTGGTGTGGCGTTAGCTATGTTTCTTCTAAGGTACCAGAGTGCCTTGTTAGCTTTTGATGAGACTTTTTCAATGTGAGTGTTCCATCGTAGGTCACTCGTGAATGCTAATCCTAAGTATTTGTGTTCATCCACACGGAGGAGCTTAGTGCCATCTAAAAAATAATCATAACTTAAAAATTTCTTTTTTCGTGTTACTGTCATCAATACCGTTTTTGAAGGATTTAACACCATCTGCCACTCATCACACCATTGTTTAATTTTGCTGAGGTTATTGCTTAGTTCTATTTGATCTTGTTGGGTTTCAATCTTATTATACAATACACAGTCGTCTGCAAACAACTTCATTGGAACAGAAATCCCAAAGCGGAGGTCATCTATAAATATTAAAAATAATAAAGGTCCCAGAACACTACCTTGTGGAACTCCCGAAAGGACAGGTACAAAGCTTGACTTATATTCTCCACACTCGACAAACTGAACTCTCGAAGAAAGATAGGACGAAAACCAATTTGTAATTATGGGATTATTAAATATGGTATCAATTTTAAGCAACAATTTAGGATGAGACACTTTGTCGAATGCTTTTGCAAAGTCCAAGAATATTACATCAGTTTGACTTCGGTTGTTAATAGATTGAGCAAGATCATGCACGGTCTCAACAAGTTGTGTTGTCGTAGACATACCTTTGCGGAAACCGTGTTGATATTCATACAGTATATTATGGTCATTTAGAAAAGTCAACATATGTTTAGAAACTATGTGTTCGAGGAGTTTGGAGCATGTACTAATAAGAGATATGGGGCGGAAATTTTCTACACAACTCTCCGTACCACCTTTATGAATAGGTATAATTCTGGCAGTCTTCCAGGCTTTAGGCACGTGGCCTTCATTTAAGGATGATTGATAAATTAAAGTAAGATACTTAGCAACCCATTCACAGTACCTTTTTAAGAATGCATTCGGAATTCCGTCGGGACCAGAACTTTTCTTAACGTCTATATTAAGTAATAAATTTAGCACTCCTTCTTCGTGTATTTCAATATCTCCAATTGAAGGACACTCGGAGAAATCTTTAAATCCCGGTAAAATTTCGTTATCTTGTGTAAAAACAGAAGAAAAGAATGAATTAAAATCTTCAACGCGTTCTTGACTGTTGCCGGAGTCGCTTCCCGATTTGGCACGCGGATTAACATAACGCCAAAATTTCGCAGGGTCATCAGTAAGGAACTTTTTCAGGGTGACGTTATAAAATTTGCTCTTTGAGTCTTTCACAAGCATTTTCAAATCACAACTCATGGCGTGAAGTTGCGCCCTTTTATCGATATTTGGATTATGCTTGAGGGTTTTCCGATAACGCTTTATTCTTCTCTTTCTTTGAATGATATCTCTAGTGATCCAAGGGCTTTTTTTTCTTGTCGTTTTCGTATGAGTAGGTACAAACTGATTAATGCAGTGCTTAACGACTTCAACAAAATAGTCCCACAAAACTTCTGTACCGACAGATGTCTGATGGAGCATCTGAAAATCGTCTAATGACTTTTCAAGGCGGTCTAAAATACTAACATCGTCGGCGGCTTCAAAATTAAGGAACGTTTTACGCGATGGACAGTTGAGTGTGCCGAGATTTGCGTTTAATGTCATGACTATCATTTTGTGATCTGATATACCCTCGTAAAGTTCGCAGTTTGGCAGAGCATCGTTTAGATTGGCAGAAACAAAGATTAGGTCGAGTAGGGACGAGGTCGTGGAAGACACTCGTGTCTCCCCAATGACGACTTGTGTTAAGTTATAACAGAAGGCAAGTTCCAGTAGTTGGTCACAACTAGCCACTTCCGCTGTTCCGGCTGTAAGTTTATTCCAATTTATTCCTGGTAAGTTGAAGTCCCCCATTAACAAAATACTATGAGACCGTATTGTAGAATCCATGTAATCGCGTAGTTTGAATAAGAAGTCGACTGGAGCATTAGGTGGCCTGTAAACTGCACCTAGGGCAACGGCACGGTCGTTAAGTTTTATCTGTATCCATACTGACTCAATGGCTTCAGCGTCCTCCAAAACAGTAAATGTAATATTATTTTTAATTAGAATTGCAACGCCTCCACCACGTGCTCCTCTGTCTTTTCTAACTATTCCGTAGTTTTCTGGTGTAACTTCACTATCTAAAATGTCTTTATGAAGCCACGTTTCAGTAATTACCATAATGTCAGGTTCGTGTTCCAGAACAATGCTTTCAATAAGGTCAATCTTGTTTAAGATGCTCCGGGCATTTATGTTAATTAGTTTGAAGCTCTTTTTATTATGTCATTGATCTTGTGTGCTCGGTGAAGTGAAACACTTGTATCTTTTATTAGCAACTTCGTTCCAAGCGTAGAGGGCATTGTTGATCTTTATTTTATCGAACATTAACTTTACTTTTGCTCCCTCCTTTCGTTCATCAGCGGTAGAGTTCCATAAGTTTTTCCGAATCTCCACAACTCTTTTCGAGTAGTCTTCATTAATGCTAATGTTGGTGCCCTTGAGCTTAGAACAATTATTAAGAACTTTCATTTTATCTCGGAAGTCAGCAAATTTCAAGATTATTGGTCGAACTCTACCAGGTGTGTGTTTTCCGATTCTGTGAATTCGTTCGATGGAATCGATTTTCACTTTCAGTATACCGTCGAATACTTCATGATTTACAAGCCTCAGTAAAACCTGCTCAGTTTCAAGAGTTTCTTCTTTGATCCCTCTCACAATCAAGTTGTTTCTACGTGACCGATTTTCAAGATCATCAACTTGTCTGTAGAGCGAGTTCAATTCAAGATCATGACTGGAAACTGCGCTCTCTACTTTGACAAGCCTGTTGCTAGTTTCATCGACAATCTCAAGTTTTTCCTCAATAGAGTCAAGCCTATGTTGTAACTTCTGTAGATTAGCATCCGAGGTAGTTTGTTTTTCTTGAATTTCGTTAATTTGTTTTAGGATATCTTTTTGTGTTTGGAGCATTTCTGCAAACATGGCGTCAGTTATAGGTCCAGGATTTGCTTCCACGTCACCCGAGAGCTTCAGTAACATCCCTGCTATTAACAAACAGTCATTCGCACACTGTAACAAGGCCCGTGGACACGGCAACACAACTAAGCCTAGGCAGTTACTACGAAGACCGTATTTACAATCACCAACCTGCGTAAACATGATGGGATGCATGTTAAGCGAAGCTGCCACGGCGGGGTTGCCGTGTCCACTGAAGGAAGGAGCCGCAGTCATCCAGTTTTTAAGCCCAGTGGAACCAAGGTGATCTGTTGATGTCGTCATGCGCGTGAGCGTTGCGCCGTAGTAGTTCACCACGTGGACCCGTGTAATCGGTGACACAGCTGTCTCGACGCACGGTAGCTGATTGCAGCCAGCGCGGAATCCTCCAGCCGAAGTTGCCACCGATGGTGACGGTACCTTCAGCAAGCAGCCAAGGACGATCTGCGTAAACATGATGGGATGCATGTTAAGCGAAGCTGCCACGGCGGGGTTGCCGTGTCCACTGAAGGAAGGAGCCGCAGTCATCCAGTTTTTAAGCCCAGTGGAACCAAGGTGATCTGTTGATGTCGTCATGCGCGTGAGCGTTGCGCCGTAGTAGTTCACCACGTGGACCCGTGTAATCGGTGACACAGCTGTCTCGACGCACGGTAGCTGATTGCAGCCAGCGCGGAATCCTCCAGCCGAAGTTGCCACCGATGGTGACGGTACCTTCAGCAAGCAGCCAAGGACGATCTGCGTAAACATGATGGGATGCATGTTAAGCGAAGCTG
>JAZHYW010068192.1:0-30205 GCA_037355805.1 Ixodes ricinus
TAGGCAACTGTGTTGTTCACGTGTAAGTTCTGGCATCAAGTTATACTTTAAGTTCCACATATGCGGGGCTGATAAACCTGGAGATTCTTCAGATCTCTATACACCAACTCATGTTTATAAACAAACCGGAGCGCCAGGAGCGCCCTAGCGGACGCCTCTCCGCCGCGCATGCGCGATGGGGGTGTGGGCAAGAAGCTCGCCGTCGCCCATAAACACACCATTGAAAGGCGATGTTGTCGGCGTCAGTGCGTAAGTCCCCCTGCCCTTTTTCGCAGTTCGAATTGTTGGCCGCTAGGCCTTCCTGGCGATGCCTGACTATCTTGAGCGGGCGGCCAGTGAAATTACCGAGGCCTCGTTACACGGCAAAAGTTCGCGTGAATAATCGTGACATGTGGCGATTCATTTCGCGTGTACGCGTGATCATCATCGTCATTTCGCGTGATCAAACACGTGGCTTAGTAAGGGCTTTGCTTGCTGCCAGCAACAACATATTTGCCTGAGCCGGCCATTATTAAGTGTCGGAGAAAATGAATTCATATCTGGCCAGACACTGAAGGGGCCCCTCCACATCTCGCAACAGAGGAGAATCCGTATAACATAAGCCCAAATGCGACATCTTTATCGACGCTCGGAGTACTCCCTGAGTATTATTCGTGTACCAAAAATAGATTGCTCCCAGTTTGCTATCGTCGATTTGATTTCTTTAGAATATCCTAGGCTGTCGGGCAGACCACTGTAAGAGCCACAACTATACTCTGTTTCACCTTATGATGTACTGCAGGAAAGGCTACAGGCGCGAGCTCCCTGCTCTGGGGCAGATCTCGGCGGCACAAGCTCTCGTGCACCAAGGGCAGCTGCCAACGCTACGCGCTCGCGCGTCTAGCCTTCGCTGCGATACAACATAAGGTGAAACGGAGTTTAGTTAAGCTGTTTATGATATTTTGGCAACCTTTTGTTTCAATGGCCCCCCAGGCCATCAGAGCGACCCTAGGGCCAAAATAACCAAGTTTGTATTACCACATTTGTTCTAACTGAGCCGTTGATTCATGTCATGTCTAACCCCAAAGCAATGGACGAAATGGCTTGCAGATATCCGCTATTCTTGCATACTTTAAATTTCCATTACACGCCTTACGAGTGACTGTTTTGTGAGGGTAATTCTCTTTACCATGTGCAAGCTAAGAGAAGACGAAGAGAGAGCAGTGTCTTTAGAGAATGCATGTTAAACTGGCCGCGTCTCTTTTTGAGCCTTGTATTTTGGTTGCGCAGGAAATCTGTCGCAGCCCGCATTATACAGAACCCTCTCTAACAGGCACTAGCGGCTCTGTACATGCCACTTTTCTTCTAGCACTAAAACTGAACAGGTTTCCTCTTTTTTTATCTCTGTGTGTCTTCTGTTGCACCCCCTTAATTATTTTTGTTAATCGGCTTTGTTTGTGCCGCGGATGCGCCTTTCGCGTAGACGCGTCCTGAATTTAAATGGACGAATTGAGTTCGACGTTGATAAAGAAAGTAAGTCGGAAAACAAACAGCAAGGCCCAACCACGTCGGATGGATGGAAGCAGAAGCGAGCCGCTTCTCAGAGGAGCGAGAGAACTTCACAGTTCCATAACTAAGTTAGGAAGCGACTTTTATTTGATGCGTCGGCGGAGCTCCTCCGTTAGCTGACGGGAGGAGAGAAAGGAATAATGGGAGGATTTTTTTTCTACGTAACTCCGGAAGGAATCAACCGAGTGCCAAAGAAGGGTAATCAGTTTTGGATACTTTGGAGACCAGGGGCGGTGCTTTACTCGTAAACATTGTCGACGAAAGGAATCTCCAGAGAGCACTAGAATGAAAAGGTAGAATCCAAGTTATTACTAAAAAAGAAAAGCCATAGACGAAGTAAATCTGTCGAGGTTCTCAATATTTTTGTCTATCGGTTTTCAGCATTTCTTTATTTTTTCCCATTCATTCAAGACTTGTATTTCATTCTCTGGAGTCTGTGTATTTTACTGGTGGTTCATGTAACCACTTTTATCGCTCGCCGCAAAGTCGTTCCAATTCTCAGAAACACAAGGGAAGGAATGGTGTAGGTCGTGAATACGAAGTATATGGATCGTGCTTTTTTGCGCGCTTGCCTCGCCTGGGCATGCGCGCCTTTTTCATGTACTTTGGCTTCACGCTGACGTACTAATACTAACTAATGTATCTTTCTTCTGGAGAAAATATCAATTACGAAGGCGCTCCGAGTAATAAAATCAGTTCCGTCCCATTATTCAACGAGATTTAAAGAAATAATAGATTTCGAGCGCCTGCTGCAATGTATTTTCTTGCCAATATAATTAGTACGCCATACGATTTCTAGGCAGCTTGCGTATTGGTTAAAGAGAGGTGCTCGCGTCAAACGTATAAAACGTTAGGGGAAATATTATCGAGCAGAATGCCTTTTATTTTGACAATCCCTATAACACCCTGCGCAAGTAAGGAGCAAAGAGTGCTATGTTTGAAGTTGTAACTGCAAAATCACGCTTTAACCAGACAGTATACACTGGCTTAGTTCAGGAAATGTTTCTTTGAAAATAGGCGAAGCGATAAAAGAACTTCATATCTGGAAAGACGCATCAAACCTTCAAGGTTATTTTTTCGGTAGACACATTATATTGACTGAGCTCACCAAGCATTGGGCGCATGCGGGAAACCACCACATCCTTGTACTCAGCAGGCAAGCGGCAGTGCAAGTCTCTTGCACTGCCATTGCCTGCTCCGCCCGCTCAGCTCCTCGGCGAGGTTATCGCAGAAGCAGAAAGACTAAAGTAATCTCAATGTATCGCGGCAAACGCAGTGTGGCGAAACAAGTTGGTGAGATCGGTCTTTTGGAGATCAATGATTTTATCTGGTCTTCAAATTTAAGCAATAAATTGCGGACATTTAGAGAAAGAGTGAGAGTAACGCCGCCTAAGATTTACTTATTTTTTCTTGAATAGATAAGAATTCAAACATGAGTAAGAGTAGGCCGTAAATGTTAAAGGTGGGTGGATTCAGTTGAACAAACTAAGATTGTTCGGTTTAATCATCACGTCGTATTCCCTAACCCACATCACTAATGGCATGGCGCCCTACATTCGCCATCTGGATTATCTGGATTATCATCTGGATCTGTGTGATCTGCTTCTAGATCTTGATCTGGATGAGCATCGTACCGCCATCTTTTCGTGTATCACTACTGCGTGAACACATTAAAGGCCCCAGGTTAGCAGTCGTACTGAGCTGCCAAAGTTGCTTATCTACATTGCAAACCAGTGTCGCCCCATCCTGGCGGACCGTTTTTTCGCGGTATGAACACTAACACGTCCAATTTGACTTTTGTTTTTTTGCTCTACATTCGCCAATTTGTAGCTTATTTGGTGCCCCAAACATGAAAGGTAAACATTGTTTTTAAGTTTCTCGTTTTCTCCCCGAACCTTGAACGAACCTAACACTCCTTGTTTTAAGTGGACTCTTCACACATAAAAAGTTGACCTCTGTTCTTAAGGATCCGCTGGTTCCCTTTGTTTTTTCGTCTTTCCAGTGTTATTTCTTGTGTAGTAGAGGGCTCTAGTGTTTGAAGAATGTCTGTTGCCTTGAAGTCGGCCGTGGTTTGTTTGGTGTCAAGCCATAGCGCGTTGGACGCAGAACCTCGTCGCAAAGTGATACTGTTCTCTTTCATATATTACTCAAATAAACGCCCCACATAGTGTTTTGTCGTAGGTACGCCGGTTTCATTACTTGAGTGGACTTTTCTTAAAACGGGCGACGATAATTGAAATGTAGACATGGGCGATCATGTTAGTTATGCGATCATGCTCTTCCACGATCGCGACCATTCATTTCTCGTGCGCCCTACCTGCTGTGTAGCAGGCGATGATGAGGCACACCAAAGAAGCAGCGATGTCGTTCGCAATGATGATTCGTCCATGCTACAAGAAATGTGAGTGCGCAAGCTACCTATACTTCCTCGTCTTGGCAGGTGAATCTCTATCGAGCCGTGAGTGACGCCATTGCTATGCGGAGCGAAATTTCGTCTGCTTCATGCACAGGGGTTGCTAGGATGTCAGAACGCCGCAGCACTTATCCGCTGACTGAAAAAAATAGTGCAGGCATCAGGCGCCTAGCATAGATGTCTACCCACTATCTTTTTTTCAAAGCCAATCAGAGAACGGCGTCGTTTTGACATCACGGCAACTCCTGTGTACAAACGCAGACGACTTGCTCTCCGCATAAAGAAGGTGGAGAAGCCGGATAGCACTCGCCGCGCAACACAAGTTCCGGTAAACACTGACTGGCTTGCGTCGATCGAAACGCTTCAATTGGTGAGAAAATTGGGTCCCTGAGCGATTCATATTTTCCGCAAGCGACAAGTGAAATACGCCAATCGGATCCCAATTCCACTCTTCGCCGATCACCATCCAGATTTAAATTCGTTTACGAGAAGTGAAGTAATCCACGAAATCTTCAATTTATGACTAAATAAACTGTGAAATTTATAAAGTGTACAATGCACAAAAATCCGATAAACGCCAAAACAATTTCTTCTTTTTGTTTTCTGTTTTGTTTTAGATGTTCAAGTATTTGCAACGAAGACAAAAGTAAACAAGCAAACATAGTCCCACAACATCTCAAAGAGAACGAACCCCGAGATGCTAACGTCAATCTCCCTATTTCCCAAGAGTGCGGTCTCGCGTCAGCACAACCAGGCCTTGAACGCCTTCATCAGGCAAGCCCACCTTTACAGCTCCCCTAATACTTCTGGCCTCTGTTTGGTCTCTGACGTTGATGTTTTCCTGGTTCGCGCCCATCTTCTGCCAAGAAACGTGCATCACGAACGGTGCTGCTTCACGAGAAAAATACCCCCTGGCGAACACATTTGCCCGTGTATAGGCATTGCGCTTGCATTGATGCTAGCAAGAAAAAAAAAAACATTTTTGCCATTAGGCGCATTGTAGCCGTCGATTTCTGCGACATATAAATAGCTGTCCTCATCTTAGTATTATGTTTTGTGTTTTCTACGGTGACTGATAGATTAGAAACACAGAGCGCGTCTTTTTTTATCTTCAGACTTTTAGCTTGGTGACTCGAACTTAGGTGTTTTTATCGGACAATGCCGCAATCTGATTGGCTGCGGAAGAATAATGAGATGCACGGGACTTGCCACGCCCCTGTTTCTTTAAAGTTGTCAGTGACCATAGTTTAGACCACGGCGGAAGAATGAATGCTTTGTTGAGCTTCTTCGTTTGTATTTTGTTTTCATCGAGTACCCTTGAACACAACGCCTTGTTTTCTTGCTTGCGAAATAATTAGAGCATCGCTTAGTGTCAGCAGTAGGTAAGTGTCCGCAAGGGTCAAAGTTTGCGGCACTTAGAATATAAAAGCAAGATAAATCTTCTTTTGTAACTTTATTGCATATTTTTGCGTGATGAAAAAAAGAAATAGGTCTAGGAGAACTCGCCACAAGTCAACTCGTCGCAGCCAACTCGTCATAGGTAAACTCGTCAAATGAGGCGCAAGTCGTCATAAGGCATCCTCGCGTACACGAGAGTCGTAGCAGAGGGCAACTGGACAATTGTCCACTTCGTCACAATTTACCTGTTTTGCCGATCTTGCGTTGGAAATTCGGCTTCAATCACTGATGAGAAATATGAATTCAACCAGCAGCCCGAAGTTCATGTGTATGAAGCGTGCTTTGCTCGCTTTCCGAAGCGACGAACAGGTACGTGCTGGTTTGTAAATATTGCACGCTTGGTCGTACTTTAAAATGGTGTATTGTTGGCGACAAGTAAAGAACGCGCGGTTAGCTTTCGCCGTGCTTTGGTTGGGCGTTCGCGCTCGTGCTATCAAGGGAAGCAAACTCATTAGCCCATGACCGACTATACCAACAACTCTGAAACATAAAAATATTGGGTCTAGGAGAACTCGTCCGAAGCCAACTCGTCATGGGGAATTCGAGGGTCGTGATTTTGGCCTTGCAACGCTTTCTATCTCTACAAACCCAGAACACAGCGTCGGAGTCTTCTCGGCTACGTGTATAAGAATACCCGTCGCACAGAAGCATGGGAGCACTCCGCTGGGTTTTAGTTAGCTCCATCTTACGAAACGCGGTCATGCTATCTGAAGGTCCAAACATCTCGCCCCATATATATATAGTATACACGTATTCGCAGCCGCTTCAAAGGAAAAACCGCTTTGAAGTAGAGAGAGAGAACAGAGAAGAAAGCCCCCAAGGACGAAACCTAGCTGCTACGCTTCCTAGCATCCCGGTGTGGAGGTCTGCATACCACAGCGCTGTTTTGCATTGCGCAGTAAGTTTCGACCTAGCAAAGCTTCCAAAAAGGGTCAACTTACAAAGGGATGTCGAAAGCAAACACCGAAAAGCAGATCACAACCGCCCCCTGCAAACAAACAAAAGGAGGGGCCAAGTTTGAAACTGCGACAAAATCGATGCGACCACTTTTCATGTTGAAGCCCCCCCCCCCCCCCCCCGCCCCCTCTAAAAAAAGTCTGTGACGAGCTTTCCAAGAACGGGAAGGTCACTGCGACCACTTTCCCTCACCCGGGTTCACCTAGAACGAGATGCCCTCTTTGACCATTTCACCTATGACCAGTTTCCCTATGACGACTTGGCTGTGACCAGTAGGCCTGTTCCCAAAGAAATCAAACAAAGAAACAGCGAAATTGAGACGGCATACGCACAAAATATCCGCGATCGGAACTGAATATTGGAAGAAATAGTTTCTTTCCAGTTGTTATGGTCGGCTCGTGACCGCTTTACTTAATTTTTTTAATTGAGAGTGAGGGGGAAAATTCACTTAAACTCTACAAAAAATCCGTTCTTGTAAGGTTTTTCGACGTCCCAAGAACCATTTCAGCTCGTGAAAAACGGTTTCGTCTAAAACACTATCGCCCCCTGGCGCACTAGAAAAGTAACTGGGTGATGAAGAACTTATTTGCTTGGGAAGATTCTTCGTAACCATATCTATCGTTGCTCGGAGCAACCGAGTCACTCGGAGAAAAGCGAGCGGAGCGACAGGACGTTCGCGAGCTCGGGGGTTTCGCGACGTTTGCGAGATGACAGCGGACATCCCTCACACTCCGGTTACTCGGCTTGACTCGGCCCAAGACTCGACCCAATTCTCGACCAAGAATCGTTGCCAAAATTTTGAGATCGATTCTTTTCTCCTTTTTATTAAGTTTTTGTTTGTAAACTTTAACTTCGTCTAAAAGATGAAATATACTTCTGAAAGAAAAAGGATGACATCACCTAGAAGCGCTTTCAAGTTGAAGCTATTGAAGCATTTGAAGCGGTTAAAGTTCGGAATGTAGAAACATTTGGTAGAAATTCTGTTCGAAGTGGAGGTTGTGGAAGCTGTTCGAGCGTCAAAACCATTGCAGCTTGATATCTTGATGCTCAAAACGTGTGAAATTGGCTGCATCAAATTGATCGATAAAGTAATCCTACGCTTCATCAGCCAAGTTCCTTGAGAGCACAACATTCCAGTTTTTAGATTCCACGCAGTGCCTGAACACTTCTAGTGTTTTAAACGTAAACTAACTTTAGAATAATTTATGGTATCATGACTAGGGGCTTTCCCTAAATTATCTAAATCAGCAAGAAAATAAACTGGAAGATGGTCACTGATATCAGAGCACACTACACCAGCAGAGAGCCGAGTCCGAGTTATGTTTGTAATCAAATAAGTCCAGTAACGCGAGTAGGACAAGTGATTACATTAAAGAAACCGAACGACTGAAACAGAGAAGAAAACTCAACTTGACGAGCAGAAACAGAATTCATATCGATATTAGAAATCACCGCCTAAAATTATTTTATAATCGTTGTCACCAACACATTGAAATACAGCTTCAATAAATAAAAAACAAACAGATAAATCACCACGCGGTGGTATATACATTAATGCAAACATAATTTCACCGTACTTCACACATAGAGCTTCATAATCATTAGTCACTCTAGAATAGTCTCTCATCGGATTGCATTTAATATATTTTCTATGTACATAGCTCTTCCACCACCGCGCCGAGAGGTACGATTCAAATAAAATATTTTATAATTTCGGAAGCGAAAAAATATCAGATTCTTGATTGTACCATGTCTCGCTTAGCATGACTGCATAATAAAAAACAAAATCATCAAGAAGGATACCAAGTTCATAACTTTCTTTTTCGCCGACCTGACATTTATGCGCGATACAGAAAGTGGTTTATTTCTTTTATCATTGAACAACCTTGTCACATCTGAAGGAAAGCCAAGTTCTGTGAAAGTCATATGAACAAATAAATAAAAAAACAAGCTCCTCTAGCCTTATCTGCTACAGCTTGTCAAGGTCATCCAGGCATTTGATCTGAGTCGCCCGTGCGCATTCCGTCGTATGAACGAGAACTTTCTCCATCAGGTCTGCATTTTCTTGGAGAGATGGTGTGTCCCGAGAACTTGAGGTTCCGGCGACATACTTTTACCTTGTCAGGGTTAATCGTAAGGCCGGCCGCTCTGATGCGCCCTAGGACGTCGCGAAGATGTATGACGTGTTCCTCTAGGGTTGGAGAGTAGACAAGCACGTCGTCTAAAAACGCCATGGCAAGGCTGCGGTTGCTCCCGTTCAGCACCATGTCCATCAATGTCTGAAATGTCGCTGGTCCACCTGCCACTACGAAAGGCATTCTGGTGAATTCGAAGGTGCCTTGATGGCAGATGAATGCCGTCCTTGTTATATCTTTCTCTGCAACGAGAATTGGGAAAACCCTTGTGACAAGTCAAAGCTTGAAAACCACTGTGTACCGCCGAGTTGCGCAAAGAGCCAATCGGTTGTGGCATGGGATACACTGGGACCTTCGTGCGGTAGTTTAGAGGCCGGTAGTCCACAGCAAGCCGAAAAGCCTCCAGACGTTTTGGCTACAAGCACTGGTGCGCTGGCCCAGGGACTGGTGCTCCGGCGTATCAGACCAAGTTTCCGCAAGTCCAGGATGCACTGGTCTATAATTTCTTGTTTGCGGGCGTTAACGGGGCGCAGCCTACAGCGACTGGGCGTCTTGTCGCCATATCAATAGTGTGCCGTGTGAGCGATGTGCAGGCGGGAACGTTTATAGAAAACTTGCCTGAACTCATCTAGCGCGTCTTGCATTTGCGAGAGGACCATGGTTTCTGCATTTGCTTCAACCTCCGCGGTGGTGTGGCCAGATTTCATAGATATGCTTCGCTGTTCTGTAAATAGGCTGTGCAGACAGTAGTCTTCTATCAACCGTTGATGGGGTGGTAGAGTTCGTGCTGTTTGTTAGAAATGGGATAAGTGATTGTGGCTCTGTTCCAACAGTCCATCTACCAAGAGCCATATGCACCGAAATGCTTGATGCAGTGAGGAAGTATTTCCCAAGTATAACGTCACGGCACAAATCGTGTATGCAAAAACAAAAACGCTGTCGTCTGAATTCACCCACCTATTCGATCGCACGTCGGAGTGATGTAGTGCACTGCGACCACCCAGTGGCAAGGCGTAGGGCGTGCACCTTATTATTTAGCTTGACTCCTATAGCCTTTGCCGCCATCAACGCTGGCGTTACCAGAAGCTGATACTAGAACCTGTGTCCAGGAAAGCTCTAAATTTCACGTCCCCTATGCGCACATCGGGCAATGGCTCCTATCCTCCGGCAGCGGTCACTACTAGCAGGGTGGCGTCGTAGGTGCCCGCCGGGGCAGCACCTACCACTGTCCGTTTCCCGGGCACGACGCCTGCACGTGGCCCGGCTGGTTGCATCGGAAGCAGAGCTGTGGGGCCCGTGGTCGGCCAGTTGGGCACTGGCGCGCGATGTGACCCATGCCACCACAACAGTGGCACTTTACTTGCATGCCGCTGCAAAAGGGGCGCTGCTGCTGGCTGAACCTGCGTGTAGCGAAGAATGGTGGTCTGGGCGTCGCTGTTGCCGCCAACTGGTCCTTGTAGAATGACGGCTACAGAGCCGCCGGTTGTAGGGGCCATAGTTGACTGGTCCAAGCTGCCGTTTCTGTTGTCGCTATGGCGGCGGTGTGAGCTGTCGGCAATTCCAGCTGATGGAACGGTGTACGTCGGCTGCCTGTGGAAGGCAAGGTCACGTGCCACCTGTGCGCTGGGCAGCGGTGGAGGCACGTATTGCAGGCGCCGCCATGCTCTCTCCATGAGCCGATATCTGCTGCCTTGGCCAGCTCTCCCAAGTTGGCGAAGGTCTTGCCCTCCACGAAGTCATAAAGTGGCGAAAGCATCTGATGAAGCACCCGATTTACCTTCTCGGCGTCGGTAACCGTTTCTCCTAGCCGTTCTTAATACGCCGCAATGTCGTATATAAAGCGCTTGAGGTTCTTTTCGGGATGTTGGGTCCAAAGGAAGAGCTCCTCTCTGAGTCGTTTTTCTTAATATCGATTGGCGCGAACTTTCTTCTGAATGCCGTAACAAATGCTTGACAGTCAGCGAAATTCTCGGTAAAACAGAACCACTGTTTCGAGAGGCCCTCGAGGGCTGCTGGCACCTCGTGAGAAAGCCGATCTTCAGACCTGAAGTCGTTCAGGAGACAAAAGGGTGGAGACGGTCGGCACAATTCTTCGGGCGACTGCAGATCGCCGAACCCGGTGAACTTGGGCGGATCAAGAGCTACGAACCGCTGCTTAGTGGGTGGTGAGGATGGCATCCCTGACCGTGGTGGAGCGTCCGCTGGGTCGATGGGCGCGGATAACAAAAGGGTGCGCATTTGGGCGGCGACTTCTTTGAAGCACCGAACCATTGGTCTCACGCAGCATTTCTTGGACGAAATCCGGAAGCCGGCTGGGTTATTGATCCATGATCCCGGACCAGCCCCCACTTTGTTAGGTGGGGGCTGGTCACAAACAACTCTCGTTTATATCCTAGACATCGCGTGACGTTCGCAGTTCGTGACCCCTACCTCACGGTCCTCTTCTTTTTCTTCTCTCGTGTCTATCTTCCCTTTGTCTTCTTCTCCTTGAGTCCTGTTAGTCCATATCGCCAACTCTTGGCGCTGTTCAGGCCACGCTCCCCGTTATGACCTCCTCACAGCGTTACATCAAGAAACAAAATAACCCCAATATTTTTTATAAATGTTTCAAAATTAGGTTAAAAGGTTTCTGGTAAAAAGCAAGAAAAACAACTCAAAATGAATGTTTTTAGAAAATGTACTTTTAATATCGTACTTTTAGCGATTCTTTTTTTCTTCGGATGTCTCGTTTCACTGCATTACACTTACTTGACAATACCGATAATATTTTGAGAATAGATAATGTTTTAAGCTTTTGCTTGATGTGCTCTTTATGCCTAAAGGGTGAAGGAAGCGTAAGTTATAATCACTCAAGTTCGGCAAATACGTATCAAAGGGACTAGGTTTGACGATTTTTATTTTACGAAATTTGTGAACAAAATTTAGTTGTTTTGAGAAATGGCATCTAAATTGTAAAAGAAGTGCAAAAACTTTTATTGCTGTGAAGCCAATACTATGAGCTTAGCGGGACTCTCAAATGTGTGACCTCTGATAATCGCCAAAGTCTCAGCATCCACCTTCGGTCAATTCAAATTAAAAACTCGAAAATATTTTGTTTTATTCAAACACGTTTGCGCATATTGTTCTAGTGAATATTTTTTTCATAATTTTTCGAAGACACGAGATTTTTTCTTTACGATTTAAGATCATACCATGTATGTTTATATGTTATACTTTATGTTTTATATGTTTTACTAAGATGAACTAACTAGCCCAACAACGTACGTACTCTACCATCCACATATTTCCTCTATAAAAAGTAAAGCAAATGGTATTTGTCAATTTCGTCATCAAAGCGCAGTTGTCCACTCTAGGGCTGACAAGTGTTTGTTCAGGGAACAACCCAAAAGCAAGCACTGGCCGGTGAAAATGCTCGACTGCCAAGGAAATATAAAAAATTTGAGTATATTTCTTTTCATTTGTACTGATTTTAACGGGATCGAGCGTGCCATGAATAACAACTATGGTAAGCTCGTTGGTTGCTCAGCACAATCGATTGGTTAAAAGAAGATGCACCAATTGATCCCGGGCTGGCCTTATATTTCCGAGGAAAAAAATCTTTTTTGAAGCACCAATTACCTAGACTCTAAACTGAAAGGGCTATCGATGTGATCACGGATGCAGAAACACCTGGGCTGGACAGATTATGCGCGTAGTTTTATAATCATTTAAAGTACTGTGCATTCAATCATTTCTTCACTAGCTAGTCTCGAGAAGCTTACCAGGTGTGCGCGTTGCTGCCTTCTTTTTTGTAAGCCCATGCCGCATTTTCCCCGAGGTCTGAGGATGAATCGAAACTTCGTCAAGTGTCCGGCTACCGCCCAATAACTTTATGCAACATTGACTCCAAAACGTTTTGCGAAAGTATTAACAAAACAACTGAAAATGCTTTCGAGCCTTGAACAATTTCTCTTCAAAACTTATAATTGTGATAACACCCTTGAACTATTTCCGGAAGTTCCCTATTCTCTAATGTCTTGCCCGGTAATTGTTTTGGTAGTTTTAGAGCTTGTAAAATACTCTTCGTAGTCGAATATTTTCAACCCGATCCTATGTTTCCTCGGCAGTACCCTTGTGGTCTCGACATGCCTTAAGGAAATGTTCGCAGTGTTCAAGCCGTCGTGCCATATGATATTGCAACACATGTTTACAACCATACAGTGGTCATATGGCAAATTAAATGAAGTGCGTGATTTTAGTTATAGCTATTTTGTATAAACAAATAAAGATAGTTTAGAAGTCGAATGACCGTTATAAAATATAGCAGTGAGGCGATTCAGCAAAATAGCTGGTCGCAAAAATTGTGTCATGCGGCCAGGGGAGGCATTTCCCTCAGAAGAATGTTCTCAACGAAAGACGCTGATGGCTACGCGTGACGTCTAATCTCACACGATGGAGAAGTCTAGGAGGTCAAGGGGAGGATATCCAGATACTTTGCAAAGCCATCCAATGGAATTCTACTTTTGTTTTTGCGCTTTCACAAACAACGAGAAAAATAGATGAGGGTACATAATATGTGTCAATCAGAGTGCCTCCGCCAAAACAAAATATGCTACTGGCGCGCGTAAAACGTGAGTAGAAGACTTTACTTTAAGATTTGCACTCCAGAATCTATTGCTTTGTTCGCCAATACTAATGTTAATCACAGGTGGCAGGGACATGGAAGGACGTGGCTTCGGGTTCTATCAGAGTACTTAACGACCCGGCGCTCGACTTCAGCGCCTACGCAATGCTGCAGTTACAGTTGCGCGCCTCACCGTAACAGTCCGCTGATGGTACGCCACATCTGCCACTCTCTCTGGTGTTCCCGCCAACTGTGATTCAGGTGGTACATATTATATCTACTGCGCGCAGGCAGTATCGTAACCGCGGAGGGGTAGGCGACTTTAAGTCTATAGTCGGTGACAGTCAAGAACGAAGTGGAAGCCCCACCCTTCCACTTCAGGCGCGAACGGTGGAGAGAGCGACCTCCTCTCACCGTTCGCTCCGCGGGGAGGGCGGGCTTCCACTTCGTTCTTGACCTGTCACCGACTATAGTCACATAACGCATTAACATACTATATATAACCCTAAGTCAGCAGCACAGCTTAGTCGAATGCCAGAGTCCGACGACTACATTGATGTGAAATGTTGCTGTCCTTCTCTCGCCAGTAAACATCATTCCACGCTTGTCTCGATATCAAATAAATATTACGAAGATAACTAGGAAAACGAAACGATGTTAATAAGAAGTTAATTCCGCCATATTAAAACGATGCGATCAGTTCCCATAAACTCGGATGGAACGAAGCTTTAGTACAAAGAGGCATTTCGTGAAGGCCAGCCGCTCGTTCTTCTACGTTTTACTCGTTCGAAGAGTGGCAATCTCGCTGAGTAGGGACATCGACTTTTGCCCGAGTCGGTGATGTACAGTAATTATTCTCGGGAGTGCAGACTTGATGCTTATTGGTTCTCGTGGGGAGCCCCTAATACAATCTAACGACCCCTTCTTTCACGCGTTAGTTTATCCACGTAGTCCGTTCATTGTTATGTTCCAAGGTTTTTTAAATTCAAAATCTCACTGAATGTCTGAGAAGGACGCAAATCGATCTTCGTTTCTAAAACTACGCGTTCTGCGCTTAGGGCTAATGACCTTAATATCTTTCTCTAAAAATTCACTTACATTTAGGTCTTGTTCAACGAAGGTACTAATTTCAACTCGGGTCTTTGGTGGAAGTTGAGATAATGGCTATGCAAACATAGGAAACAAAGTAGTCTATCTGAAAATAAAGCTGGCATTAAAAGGGAACGGTTAAGTGAAGTGTATTCAATTCGGGAGGATGTCGCTTCCTAAGACCGGTCACACGCGTCGGAATTGTCCCTTTTCCCCGCTTCGTCAGCATAGGAACACCCTCCCGACTCCAATGGCCATCGGCAATGCAGGGCGCCGTTACAACGGTGCTCGTTGAGGGTCGGAAATTCACGCGGTCATTAACAAATAATTCAGTGCACCCGCCCCACCTTCCATTTCTCTTGGTCCTTCGCTGTTCTGGATAAATATGGGGGCGGTGGCGTTAAAAATTCAAGATACAAGCAGGGAAGACCAGGACTGGATTCATTACCCTTCTTTTCATACAGTTGTTCGCATTACGACGCATAAATAATCAGAGCCACCCCGTATTTGGCGGAGGGCCGACAGACTCTAAACTGAGCGATGTCCTCACGGCGGAATGAGTTCCACTGGGCTGAAGTATTCAAGACACCTGCCGCTGGTAACTTCCGTAGGTGACGCGCAGGTTACTTATTGGTGTGTTGGGGTAATCTGTATCATTCAGTGTGAGTTGTTTTTCCCGATTGGTGTAGCGACTGAGATGACCGCAGCTTGGGTGTGACAGCTGCGTCAGCGTTCCGCTTGTTGCCGAATTCAATCAATCAGGCAGCAAACCGGCTTCAGTCCTATGTCCAGGGGCTGCCCAGAGAGCTCTATGTAACTGAAGAGGGACGAGCGTAGACCTCGCTTAATGTTTTGTACCCTGCTCTTCAAACCGCCCTTTGCAGCTCAGAGCTGTGCAAAGTAATGATTTTGAGGGTTCGGGTATGCGGTAGCTATATCACAGACTCTTAATCTGGGGACAGTTATTGACTCTGCTATAATCCGGGAAAGTTGGATCCGACTTGTCACGGCTATTGGCATTCGTCCTGCAATTGCAAACTATTTGCTCCCGGCTGTTCTACTGTTGTTGTTGTTTTTTTATAACAGACTCTTGTGAGGGGTTCTTTATTGAGCGGCCCCTTTCTAGAGGGACTTCCTTTCTCCGGTATTTTTTACCTGACCCTAAAATTGTCCCTGCACTAACTTTACCGCAGAGCTTAGCGAGCCAACGATAGTTATCTGTAATGTGTTCTCGTCGAATGACAAAGTCGAAATTGCAATGAGTCGCTTGTAATGACGTTAACATGTCAAATGTCGTCCTTATAGTCCCGATAGCAGATTTAATTTTTAAGTTAGAACACTCTGTCTGCCTTATCGTTAGTCGAGCTCCTATTCTAGATTGAAGTGCTTGAATTCTGGAGTTCTCTGCATAAACGCATGTGCAACCTACTTCGTGTTGTACTCTGTTAAAAGGCCTTTTTACATTATCAATAGCCTAGGCATTTTGCAGGAGGGAAAAATATGACCAAACAATCAGTAGATAAATAGCTAAAAATTCTAGTTGTATGTTGAACTCACGTGTTCAACTGATGTCGATGTTTGTTTATATTACTTTTGTTTTGTGTACCGCCGTTTTTCCGTGTTTATTGTTTGCGTTTTTAAAATTATTTCTTGCTTTTCAAAGTGTGATTGTAATTATCACTCCAATTAATGTCCTTAGTTGGACTGATAGCGTGTTAAAAATATAAATAACGAGCGCACTTTCTAGCAAAAGCCCCATGGAACGTAGAACAGAAAAAACACTTAACACAAAGTTATGTACATACAAAAGGTTGCCAAAAGAAATCGAACTTTTTGAAGTGCTAGATGATGGCATTAATATACAAATCGCAAATGAACTAACTTATTTAAAACAATTTTAGTTCCAGGCGGAGTTGGTTAGACATTGAATACATAAGTTTTCCAAAGGACCCGGCATGATGTAGGAAAGTCAAAAATAGGCACAATAAAAGAGCGGCCATGTGGATAATTGTAAAAAAGAAAAAGATATATCGGACAAAGTACATCTTCAAAGAACAAACCAAATCGGTTAAAAAATAATTTTGTATTGGTTTGGTATAATGGTATGAATAAACAAGGCCTATTTCAGCATCGGTATTAACGTAAAACTTATTCAGAAAGTGTAAAAAAATAGTAAATACCATTGGTTAGGGCAGTGTCAATTATCTGAGCCAAAACCAAGCTTCTATTTCCCTCAATAGTCTAGGACAGAAAAGCAAAGGCAGGGGTAACGTAGAATGCATTCTGTGTGAGTTCAAGAAGATGTTGGCGATATAAACTTGTTATGCATTTTGCTCTTCGTTGGTGTGAACATCGTCGTATGTTACGTCTAAGAACAAATCCCAGCCAAATCTAGCACTTATCCGGGAGCGTAACGCGAGGTTGATGTGTCTTGCAGCCGCGCAAAGCAGCTTTGGCTAGGCTTTTTGGCGCCTCCCCGTTTTCTCCCAAGCACATGGAAGCTATCTTCTTTCTCGCATTCCACGCACCCTCCTAGCCTATATACAGCCGCGCTCACTGCTTTGTGACGACATTTTCAACACGCACTTCTGGCGTACGCTTTAAAGCAAACGATTCAGAGCTGGTTTCCCCACCGTAGGGTCTTTTTTTCAACCTACATGCTATCTGCTGTCATTTTTTTTTATAATGCCAAACGTTTGGTGACACGCTTCTGCGTTACTGGAGTTCGTTCCAAGATCATACTTTAAAAGAATGTGCGTTTTTTGGAACGTATTTCGCCGTAATGTGCGTAGCAAGAATCTGATTCACAAAAAAGTGTTTTATGGGACAGTGCTAGGAACCAGCCACTAAATGGGAAGACCTCTCAAAGTACCTATTTATACCTTCTTCACCGCGTTGAGCACCTTTAATACATTGATTCTAACTCTCACGTTAAACGGCCAATGACCTTGAATGCTGTTTATTTTTCCGCAGCGGGAATCACAAGAAAATATTATTGCTCTCAACAAAACACAGAACTATATTATTGCACTCAACACAACGTCTGAACCAGTATGTACAGCCTCGAACTATAAAAACTTGACACTTCACTTATAAGACTTGCACCCGCCTGCAAGGCATAAATCGAGGTTATTCCCTTCTATTACGACATTCTACACAGTTAGCGTATTTCAAATTTGTACAGTTTTTTTATGTGTTTCCGCGCATTTGTTTCCATAACTTCAAGACACTATTTTTATCGTTGCACTTATGTAGGCCGGTAACAAGGTTTTTATGGCAGCTTTGCGAAGAAGTAAAACAACGTTGTCGCACCATGTTACGTTCTTGTGGACTGTGCGCACAGAGCCGGTCAATAATATAAACACGAGACATGTTTTTTTTTTCTATTTCTCAGCATTTCTGCTGCATGCAACTGAGGGTGAACGGCGCACTGTCGGGTGCGTGGGACACAGCCTACAGTCGTAAACGTACGTCGCCACGAATAAAAGCTATAAACGAAAACTTCCCGTCAAGAGTGGGGTACGTTTGGAAATTTTTCAAAGCAAGGAATACATTGGTAGGCAATGTAAAAAGTTATGATCCTTGAGAAAAACGTTCGGTTTATGTTAAGCAGTACTCACGCATCTGCTAATGATATTTTCTCTAGATGGTATGATGAAATCGTGTGTGTTCAGAGAGGCAAAACAACATCTGCAATCAAAGAAGGCGCTACAGGATTTATCGGACTAGTTGCGACGCTGGCAGTGAGGGAAAAATATATGAGACGACTTAATCGGTTTGTGGGGTTTAAATAATATATAGTGCACAATATATACTACTGACCCCAGAAATACCAGATACTACAACGAGCGTTCGTATGTTGAAAAAAGTCTCTTCAACTCGGTGTTCTAAAGAACAATTCAAATTACATTACATCTAAATAAAACAATAGTTGTTTTCTGATATCTAAATGGAGGAAACAAAATTAGTTTCTTTCGCTTTTTAGCTATCGTCTGAAATTACAAAAAAATGGTAACATGATACACCGCACTAAATTGTAAAAGCCAATCTATTACATTCATTAAGCACTATATCGTATGTTTATGAACATTAGAACATCAAGGTAAGCTCCACTCCACAACGAACGATGCTCACCAAACGTGAGCGTAGCTAACTTAATATTGCCCCCCTCTAGACGCAGACACAGAAAAAAAACTCTTTTAAAGCATGAACTGACTCAAAATATTTAAAAGTTAACAGAACTAAAACTAAAGCAGTTCTAATCAAGCCAAGCAAAAAGTCAGCATCCTTATCTACAAACCTAATTCTGGATAATAACGAAATTGAATATGTCCACAACATTAAATCACTGGGCGTATATTTTACAGGACCTGACATGGGGTTGCCATATAAATCAAGTATTGACAATAGTAAATATATTAAATTGAATATTATATAAGCTCAGACATATTCTACCAAAAAACACTAAACGACTAATATTTACTTCCTTGTTTCGATCTAACATAACTGTCCGACAAATCGCAAGTGTCCAAAAAGCTCTCCGCATTATTGCAATGCGTCATGGGCTACACATAGCCAAAAGTACTTTAGTGAAGTTATTATAATTCGTGCCTTTTCTCTGTATGATTTCCGTATAGCCTTCATTTTCCAAACAGCAGTTAGAACTACAAATATCACCTTATTGCAAATGTTCAATTTGCGTACATACTTTTCTTCTTACAATGCCCTTTATCAAAATACACGGAACATACCCAAATACCGAACAACTTACGGGGATCAATCAATTTCGTATAACTTGCCCATACTTATATAAACTCTTACATATTAAAATCATTCCTAAGATGTCCGCAAAGAAGTTTTTGATCGCATATTTAATTTCTGCTGAATCTTTCTAATATTGCGAGAGCTTGTTTTTAAAGTGTCTTTCTTTTTTTAATTGTTGGTGCTTCTTTTCATCTCTATTGTCTGTTCTTTGTTTTGCTTTTTGTGTATTTGTGTTTTAATATAATTCATTGTGTATTTTTGCAGTGGCGCCTGTACTGACAAGTGATGATGGCGGGAGCCTTGTCAAGCTCCTTCGTGCAACTTTTCTCCCGTCGCCCTCACTCCTCTGGGTCCAAATAAAGACGATTACTATTATAGTTAACATGCTAATACTCATGTGCGCCACCAACCTAAGAGAAAAAGTCGAATTTCTGTGTTAGAGCTTCTCGTGCCGTTTGGTGTATGTAATGAGAAGTCTGATTATGAGCATAGTTACATATCCATCCATTCACATAGTGAACTTATAATTACCAGTGCAAGGGTCTTCCAAGTGATATGGACAACAAACCTCGAAAAAAATTCTCTTCGAATCGGAAATAAACATTCCGCGCAAAAGCGGACCAAGCCTGTATGAAAATTATGTCTTGCCTCTCAATTATACAAGTAATCTTTCTGGCTTGATTTTATCCAGACAGAATTCCTCTGTCACAATATATGCCAGTGTCTGTACCCAAGGAACACGACAATACGATTATTCAAATATTGTTGCTAATATAGTCTTTTCATTGGCATCATGCACTTTATGAAACAGGATGCACGCAGCTGTTGAACCATATTAAAATCGCAAAAAATACAATGGAACATTAGGAGCTGGAAACTTCAGCACAACTCGCTTTCCACGTATAAGCTTGGGTTCCGTGTGCTACATACTTAAACTTATGCCAATATATTTTTCCAGCAACACTTTCCCAGTATACGCGATTGCCAATCGTCATTTACAAAGAACAGTTGAAACGTTCAGAAACTCAGCACAACTCAATGTGCTACTTTCCATCATACCTGAATTTATTTGACAGTCACATCATTATGAAAGAATACACAACCTTCAGAGGCAAAGCTACCCACCTCAAATGTTTTACAAAAAGTGCGGTCATGAGAAAGCTCCTTATTATTTACGAATGTATGAAAACAGGGAATTATATGCGAACACATAACTTCGGTGTTGAACTAAGAGGAATATACATATTCTTCGTCAGAGCGAGCGCAACGACGAAGGTAACTAAAATCGGCTTAACCTTTGTAAGAAGCAACAGTAACGAAGAGAAAAAATTGCAGACGTTTACTCTCCTCTGTTAAGCCAACTTTAAAGCTCATCTCTTGAGGTACGTATATTTTGTAATATACCGCGCTAGAAAAAAAAAATATATACGTATGCATATACATATACATATACATATACGTACAGCTACAGGGTGTTCCACGTCACTTAGCCATTAATATATGTATACATCTATATATACAAGGTGTTCCACGTCACTTTAACCAAGGTTTAAAAATATTCTTGTGCAATTTAGGATGACGAAATTAAAAGAATAATTTGTTAATTGTTTGGAGCAACTCAGTGTATTTTGGATATTTCCCAATTAACCAATTAACTAAATTTTTTCATGAACTGAAATATTGAATTTTAAGCACTAGTTACAATGACAAAGTTGTAGAGCGTCCTCGAAAACATCCAATTTAGTGGTTTTTATGAAGAAATCCTAACACGGTTCCCTTTTGTGGGCTTCAAAAAAAGCCCGCAACTTACGAAAAAAAAACACGTGACTTTGTGCTTGCGCGTTTTGTACTGCAGCGCTCTAAGCTGTGGCTTAAATAAACTAGGCCCATATGCTAAATAGGGGACTGCTGACAAAGCGCTCTCTGAGAGATCTCGCGTTTTCGCGTGTTTTTTCATAATTCGCGTCTTTCTTAAATGTACTGAAAAAAGAACCGTGTTAGAGGTTTATGAATAAAAAGCACTAAATTGGATGTTTCTGATGACGCTCAACAACTTTGACATTAGAACGTTTGCTCTAATTTGAATCTTTCAGAACTTTGTTAATTAATCTTAATTAATTAGTTCATTGGGCAAAATACAAGAAAATAGCCTGACTTACCCCAAATGATGAACAAACTTGTTCCTTCGGTTTCGTCTTTCTAAAATGAACCTATTATATTTGTGAACCTTTTCTAAAGTATTGTGAAATACCCCTTATATATCACTGATTTTTTTATTTGTTTTGTTCGAGGGTAGGCCAGGAAAGACGAGGAGGGTACTGGTAGACGGAGCCCCGTTATGCAACGAGAACGGCGTTTGCTTCAATCAATAACGTTTTTAGCTAATTGCTCCGGATTTCCCGAAGCCGCATCTCGTGAAGCCGTGGCCTGCGACGTCACATGACGTCAGAGTTTCTCCAGCTAAATTTAGCTGGAAAATTGACGCTCATGTGACCTCAGCACCAAACAGTTCCCCTCTATATTTAGCGGGAAAAAAGCGTCACATGACTTTGTGTCACGTCATCCTAGTGGAAAAGCCGTTTGTATGAGAACTTCATACGAATTATACAAGATATATAAGAACATATGATTACCCTATAAGAACTATAGAAGATATATAAGAACATATGATTACCCTATAAGAACTATAGAAGATATATAAGAAACTTATAAGAAGCTTTTCACAAGTTCGTTTTATGGTTCTTATATGTTCTTAATATATCTTTTATGACTCATATGTGTTTATTGGACACAGGCATTTCTCATACAAACGAGATTTTTCAACGGGTCAACTATGAACAGATTCAGCTTCCCCGCTAGATTTAGCGAGAAATTGACGTCACTTAACCTCAACACCAATTCAGATTTCCCCCTATATTTTGCGGGGAAAATGATGTCACGTGACTTCATGTCAAGGGACTTATAAAGAATGTCAATTTCCCTGCAAAATTCAGCGGGAACACTAACGCCACTTGACCACAACACGAATCCAATTCCTCGCTAAATTCCGCGGGAAGCTAAATTGGTATTGAAGCAATATGACGTCAGTTTTGCCCCTATATTAAGCGGGGAAACTGAGTGCGCAGTGCTGAATTATGGGACATCACAGTCCCATGATGGTGTCAATCGGTATATAGGTTCGTGACGTCCCATAATGCAACGCGCGCGGTTACGCCGACTGCACTAAACTCGGAAGTGGGCGCCTAAGAGCTGTACTCTAATATAAAGCTTGCATTGTGTGACTCCAAATTTAATGTGCATGCTTCGAGTAAACGAAGGACAAGTGTGTGAACTTCCGGGGGCCTTTAGAATTCTTGCGTCAACAAATTTCAAAGCAACATTTTCGAACGGTACACGACAAGCCGCGAGGGATCCTTTCTAGTCGGGTGAGACGAGCTCAAAGGGTAAAGCAACAACGACAACGCATACTCCCTGCAAAAGATGCGTACGTCTTGGTATTGTCTAAATGAAGTCGATTCTCAAAAGGGTTTCTAGATGGACGAATCACCGCCACTACAAGAAATAGACTCTGGCAATTATTTTTGTAAATGTAGTTTTTTACTTGAAATGTTGTTACCTAAGTTCATGGAAAATTATTGAAAGACCGCGGAAACCCGTACATGTTTTCAGAAATATATACGCGTAATGCACTAGCGCTGGGTGGAAGATGCTCTCATTCGCGCCCCAGAATCAGTTGTGTTATTAAATGAATTGAAACTTTTACCACTCCCGGAGAATAATGCTTGTGTTGGCTTATGAGTTCCTAACAAACGTAGACTTAGAACTTCAAAGTTTGAACTGCTATTGGATTGGGGAAGTAGTTTAACTGGTCAAGACGCTCGCATCCGAAAGCTCCAAATGGCTTAATCATTTCTGTTGTTGTGCGGAATTATGTGATAGGCTAGGAAAGCATGGCCAAAGGTAAGCAATTCTAGCAAAATAGGCTAAATGCGACATTGCTTAATATTTGTTTGGGCTTCAAATTAGCTTCGCTCATTCCTAATACATGCCACCTTCCCACCTAAAAAGACTGGAAGATTTCAGTTTTGTTTCTTCGAGTTCAAACGGATTAATTCACCAAAATAATAACATTTAGAAGGCTTAATTTTTAATGGGCCGCGGGTTTGCTAAGTGTGTATATAGATTTTCATCTAAAGTTTCTTGAAACAAGACATATCCTTTGAATATAAAAACAATCACCCTGGTTTCTCCTTCAAAAGGTTGATGTCCAATTTGCTAGGCAACTGTGTTGTTCACGTGTAAGTTCTGGCATCACGAAAGTTATACTTTAAGTTTCACATATGCGGGGCTGATAAACCTGGAGATCTTTCAGATCTCTCTATACACCAACTCATGTTTACAAACAAACCGGAGCGCCAGGAGCGCCCCTAGCGGACGCCTCCGGCGCCGCGCATGCGCGATGGGGGTGTGGGCAAGAAGCTCGCCGTCGCCCATAAACACACCATTGAAAGGCGATGTTGTCGGCGTCAGTGTAAGTCCCCCTGCCCTTTTTCGCGTTCGAATTGTTGGTTCTACGTCTTCCTGGCGATGTCTGACTATCTTGAGCGGCGTCAGTGAAATTACCGAGGCTCGTTACACGGCAAAAGCTTCGCGTGAATAATGTGACATGTGGCGATTCATTCCGCGTGTACGCCCCAGAATGTACGCTAAAGCCTGATTCGCATGATGAGATTTCGCTCGGAATTTTCAGTCGCGACACCGCTCGGGCTGCAAAAGCGTGAACCGTAGCTGAGATGGTCGACGTCGATACTGAAAATCGCAAGCAGAATCGGACCAACTGAATTAGGCATAACAAGTCGGTGATGGTCACTGGTAACAATGATCAACATCTCCTTGTATCTACTGTTTACATCGAGCCTGCTTACCAACCTTCAAATTTAGGTCTTTTGAGGCCTGCACTTACTTCTTATCGCAAGTACCGGGCCAACATATTGGTCTACCGGACCGGCGTCGTCTAAGAGAGCAGACGACAAGCAGAAACGTTTGAAAGAACAGAAGACAGTTCGAACAATCAGGCGGCCGTTTGAACTTGAAGACGCACTGAACGTAGTCCGCAGGTGGTCCGCACAACTTGACGGTTTTCTGGCGTTCATGTTGGAACAAAACAAATAAATCTGATGACCACAAGTATCCGTGAATTCAACCCAAAGTGCTTCCCGCCCAAGCAATCGTTGTCCGACGGCGTCTGCTTTTCCCTTTTCACGGCACATATCCAGATTCTCGGACGAACCGAGCACGTGAAAACTGACCTTCAAACCTTTCTCGACACTTTTGGTACGGCCCCAGTCGCGGCGTTTTGACGAGAAGGCAGGTTTTGTCTGGTTCCTTTCAAAACAACGCAGGATACACGTCTGGCATGGGGACTTCTGCCCAGCAGCCCCAGACCGGAAGTGCGACCGACACGCCACCACCGCGCCGTGACGTCACAGAGATGAGTTCGTGTATAGTCTCAAGCTCCTCTCCTTCATTGCGCACAGGAGGTCGAGCTCCTCTAGCCCTATCCCTCTGGTCACGCGACCTGTTCCTTAACGAATCAGCATCGAGCTTCGTGGCCATGCTGATCAACTTCAACTTATCAGGCCTCACGAAATGCTCAGAACCTATCCATAGAACGTTTCACATTAAGATGACGATTATCGCAAGAGCAGTTTTTTTCCTCTTTTATTAAATGGAGTATCCCCAGCAGAAGGCCTTTAATTTACGTGCCCGTGATTTTTATAGACTGCTGCTCGCAGTAAATATTTTTACCGATAAAGAAAAAAAAATCTGAGGTATATATTTTTGTCTTCGGAAATATTCATAGGCAATAAAACTTCTTCCAACGCACGCGGCTTTTGTAATCTCAACCTTGCAGCGCATTTTACGAAAGAAAAAAAAGAGGTGGCCGTAATGGCGAGTAACTCTTGCGACTCTTTCGACACCAAAGGTGCGACTCTCCAAAAAATTGTATGACTGGGACTTCGAGGCACAGAGCAAAGCCGCTGTTCCGTTCGTGGTGTTAATGTTTACGGCAGAGACCGCCAGGTAGATTTCCTTATCCTTGCCTTGTTTTCTTGGGCGCACCTTGGAGCAGTGCAGAACAAAAAGATATGAGAAGTGAATCAGATTTTTAGCATATTTTATATCGGCACCTTGTAGTATTTTGGGGCATTCAGATGGTTAAGAGGTCCAAGAATGAAGTGTGGTGTTAGGTAGAGACCTAGACTTTCAGGACGCATTACCATACTGAAGTGGTGCGTGCGCTCTCTTCACCTTTAAAACCAAAATATGGTACAAGAAAAAAACGTTAATTCTAAGGTTTACCCACATTATACGTTTCTATGCTCGTAAATGTTGAACTGACAGCATATGAAATAAAGTGAAACATCATAAATGTTTATTCACAATAGGGAGAACAATTAGGGGAGATATAGTAAAGAAAAACATACTTGCATAAGAAACAGACACAGCTCAACATCAGTATGACCTATATTACCTAGGTCTTCATTAATAATGCTATATTTCATTAATTTGATAGATAATAAGCTGGATAGTCGAAAAATGTTTACAACATTGAAAAATGTATCATAGACTCTAAAGACGAAGTGCGAGTGCATCAGATTTTATTGGATGTTTCGTTTGAATTTGTGGTGACTCCGACGTTTGAAGGAGTTAATTTTACAAAAAAAATATCTTTCAAATTGAGTTTAACCAGGCAATACCTACTGAAACAACATAACCGCGGTGTTCGAATTAATTTCAGCCGGAATTTGTTTAAAGATCCAAGGAATTAATGAAGACGCAATGCATTAAAGGTCATGTACTGCTTCAGTGCGACGACCACTTAAAAGTAGTGTAATATTAACACTTCACGTCGAGTGAAAGTAGCATATTCGCTTTGAGACCCAGCAAAGGGTAATGCAGTAAGTTACTATTTGTGCTACTAACAAGTAACGATAATTACTGATTTTGCAAAGCGTGTTCGTGTTCGGCCGAATCCTTGGATATAATTACTATGGTACTCTAAGATTTAGAGCATATGCTGTATTACTTTCTTAGGCCGCTTCCTAAGCAATAAAAATAACATGAGTGACATCAACTGAACACAATTATTTTGCTTTTATTTCCAATAGTGGAGACCAGACACCTTGCCCGCCAAGCCTCCTTTCACGATGTTTTTTTTAGACTTAGAAAAACCTGCACTCGTCACGTCTCCGTGGGGGTCAACAAATTCATCAACATTATCTGTTAATCATGAATGTGCTAAAGCAAGAACTCCTGGACTGTGGTGCACAAAAAAGTTTAGTCTTCATTTCTAAACGTTGATGCCCACGCAATGATGTCGTTGTACAAATATTATATGAGTTATGAAAACGGCTATGATAATGAGGTTCTCCACTGGTATTATCAACCATGTGGCCGGTCTCGACGCGTGCGCTCGCTTACGGCCTGAGCAGGCGCCGAGGAGGCAATGCATTTTTTCTGCGCTGCGCCACCGGTGTTCTCCGCGAGAGCGCGCTGCGAGCCAACCCGTGGTGCGCCGGCGCCGGATGGTTTTGGAGAGGAAGCCGGCGAGCGCGCGGGCCCGTTTTTCCACGTGTTGTTTTTGCCGCTGTGCGTGTGAACGAAAGTGCCTCATGCTTCGCGCGCCTTGCTGACGAGGTCACGTCTCTCAGTAAGTTTCTGCATCGACTTTTTCATGGATACTCATGCTTGTCTCACAAACTTGTGAAGTCAAGCTGCGCATATCAATATTGTGGCTATGGTGTACTGTTGTGTGCCGTTTTGTCAGTCGCGGTCCGGAAAGACTCCCGGTGTGTCGTTTCACCAGTTTCCAGTTGACCAGGAACTGTGCGCCAAATGGCAAAAAAACATTTCTCGAGAAAATCTCGTCATTAATGACAAATCACCCTCGACTGCAGTATGCAGCAAGCACTTCTTGGCGAGTGACTACGTCAGTGACCGTAAGATAAGAAAACTGGTTCCTGGTGCCGTACCAACCGTATTTGAAGGGTATCCTTCTTACCTAGCACCCAGTGCGAAGAAAGCACGTAGGACCCTAAAAGTCCGAGACACTGCTCCCTCTAGGAAGCCATCAAAACGAAAGGCAGAGCCAGAAGAATGCGAGAATGCAGTGCTTGAGTCGCCGGGAGGTGAAATCAAGCAGAAAGCTACTATATGTACCCAAACAACAAACAACGATGCGCAGCGAGCAAGTCGATATCTTTTAATGATAGCAAGACTTCGTTCGCAGGTAGCGTACTATCGCTCCAGTTGCTCAAAAACACAGCAGCAACTAGAAGCAGAGAGAAAGGTAATCTCCTCATATCGTGACGACAAGCGCTACTCAGCTTTGAAAAATATTGCTTCAGACGCTGAAAAGGGAGAGAAAAAGGCTGTCTTCCTGCTTCACCAAGTTGACGGATACCAGAAGAAATTCCAGTCTTATCCCGAAGAAGTAATAAGAGAGTGTGTCATATGGCGCTTTCTTTCGCCGAAAGGTTACGATCATGCCCGGACTAACCTGCTGACACTGCCACATAAGTGCACACTGCAGCGCTACGTAGGTCCCAGCTCAACTTCTTCTGGAATGAGTGGCGCCATGAAAGAAAGGCTCATTCACGAGGCTTCCTTTCTCAGCCACAAACAGCACATGGCTTCGTTAATAATCGATGAAGCAGCAATAAAGCCAAAGTGCATATACGACCGGAAGTCCGATGTAGTATTTGGGATCAGAGACAAGCCAGAAAGCGGTGCACCACGTACAAAGAACGAAACACTTGCAAACCGAGTCCTGTGTTTTGTGCTCCACGGAGTGGCCAGCTCGTACAAGATCCCATGTTCGTACTACTTCACCAAGCAGCTGAGCGGGAGAGACTTGTATGCGTGGACGAAGGACGTCATCTCTGCAGCTGAGGAATGCGGCTTTGTGGTGATTCGAATAGTTACCGATAACTACTCAGCGAACAGAACAATGTTCAAGCTCATGGGGAATGGTTCCTTGTCAACCATAGTGAAGCATCCTCACGACGATGAACGAGAAATTTTTTAAGCTTCGATCCTTGCCATGTTTTCAAGAATGTCCGCAGCCAATTTTTGGAACGGGAGCTCACAGACGGCACTGGCGTCATCAGTGGCACATTTGTCCAGAAACTCTATGAGCACCAGAAGGACATGTCTATAAAGTTGGCCAGAAATCTTACAAGGAAACATGTGTATCCGTCGAATCTAGAAAAAATGAACGTGCTACGCGCCGTGCAGGTGTTTTCGCCCCAAGTCACTGCCGCACTGGAACATCTCCAGCAGAACTCGCGAGTCAGCTCCCTTCTCTTCACTTTCAGGGATGCAACATCGACGATCAACTTCATGAAAGTGATGAAGAAATGGTTCGACATTCACGACACCACCTACAATGGAAGTGGCTGCAAAATGCCCATCTCCAGAGAAGACGATGACAGACTACTGTGGCTGCAAAATGAGTTTTGCAGCTACGTGAAGACGATTCAAGAATGTTCCATTGCCACTGGTGTTGGGAACTTCACTGAGGAAACATACAGTGCCCTACTTTTCAGCACGAAATCCACAGTGGAGGTAACCAGGTTTCTACTGAGAAAAGGCGTCAGTTACGTTCTGACTAGAAAATTCAACAGTGATCCCATTGAGGCATTGTTTGGACAACTGCGCTTTATGTGCGGAGGTAACGACGCGCTGGACGCAAGAGCCGTTACAACAGCTTTGGACCACATAGTAAAGAAAAAAGCCCTGCCATCGAAAGGAGTCGCTGTACAAGATGAAGACGCAGAAGAAGCGGCCGCCTCTGTTCCTCAAGATGTAGTTCAAGAATTGAAAGCTCTGAAAGCACATCTTTCAGCACCGCCTGCGTCTGTTGCTTATTCAGGCTTGGTGTATGTAGGTGGATACCTTGCCAAGCTTGTCAGTGATCTTGGATGTGACGCTTGCGTCATGCTTGTGACGACAAACAAGACTAGCAGTCCTCTGTACAAACTTCTGAGCGCACAAGAAAATTGTGAACTTCACTATCCGAAGCCCGAGTTTCTAGCTCTCCTGGAAACAATTTCGACTTTTTTTGAAAAGGCGGTCAAAGCTCTCCCACGATCAAAGATTCTCGAAGCCTTGCAGCTAATAGTTGAGCCACATCTAGAAGATTCACCCCTCCTAAGCTGCCCAGAAGGTGTTGACCGGAGTCACGCCAAACGCTTAGCACATCTGATCTCTGAAAAATTCCTGCGAATTCTTCTCGTCAACTACACAAAGAAATTAACAGACCAGAATGACAAGCCGTCTGGATTCACCCACAAACCAACGCGAAAGCATTTCAGGCTGTGACTGACATTCCTCGGAACTCTGAGTCACACGATAACGTTGTATATGTCATTACAACCAATGCCTGTTATTGCTTTCAGTCCTTTTACGTATGTGAAACGATTTCAGGGCTTCAAAAGTAAAGAATCTGTCTGATGTGGTGTCTTTCGCTCAGTGAGAGAAGGTTGAACAGGTACATTTGAACCTTTTGGAGCGGCAAACGCTGTTATTGTCATAATACATTTTGGACTACTGACATAGACTGTGAAGGCCTTTAATAGGAAAATAAATGTTTCCTAACCCTGGTTTCATGCTGAAATATCTTGCTTCACTTTTACTCATGTGACTCGCAAATAATCCAGCCGTGCCCATTGATACTATGCGCCATGACAGCATGCCAACTTCAATGTTTTCAGATCCATATACTAGTTCCCTGCATTGCATGCCTATAGCGGTGACTGCATAAGGCACGGTTGTAAAGTGCTTGCTCAACGCAGTGGGAGCAGCCGTTCAGCGACACGTGCAAGATGCCTCAAACAGCGCGCGCCGAGGCTACGTCGAGCGAACATTTCAGCGGCTCCCGTCGAGCGGAGCGGGGTTGGCTCGCAGCGCCCCCGGAGAGTTGCGGCGATAGGCAGCAAATGCCCCTCTTGCACAGGCCGTAGGGGAGAGCGCGCGCGCGTCGAGACCGGCCGTGTATCAACTAAATTTGATATTCAAGAAACGTTCGCAAGTACGTGCGAGCCTAGCCTCAGATGAGATGCCAGCAGGTGTCCCGGACGGAGTGAGAGTACGCTGCAGAACATACCCCCACAGAAACCCCTTCAAAGGGCACACACGATACCTAAATAGAAGAAGATGTCTAGCAATACGTAA
>JAZHYW010068193.1:0-43882 GCA_037355805.1 Ixodes ricinus
TGGGATACACAGGCCAGATTCATGAAAAAACCTCTTACCTACGACAAACATAGCTACGACGTTCGTGAAGTTACGATCATCGTAAGATCAGGCAAAAACGGTATTCAGACACGCGTTCTTAAGTAAGAGGAGGAAAGTTACGAGCTCTTACGGAGAAACGACGACTTCCGATGTTGTGGCTATGGCGACGGCGTCTTCAGCAGCACGAATAACCAATCGGAGAGCTCGGCATAGTTCGGAGCACGTGGATTTTTAATAACAAACACAGGCTAACTACCCGTTGATAGTCAGCTCTGTTTATGTCCTGTCCTGTCTGTGTGTAAATGTTTGGTGTTCAAGCTGTTTCTGGTAAACACCGGCGGCCTTTCTACCACCACTTGTGGTGGGGGTCGTGTCCGTGCAGTGCTATAACGACGCTAACACGATTTAAACTCTTCGTTGACTGCTACATACTCGATCGCTACGAAGTCAACACAACTGTCATCGTTGCTAAAAGCCCCGTGCCAGTCGTTTGCAAAGCGACGTAGATAGAAACAAACCGCCGCGGCGTTTTTCGCGGCCTCGGAAATGCAGGAGCAAGCCAACATTAAAAAAGGCACGTTTGAACTACGAGAGTGTCAGCAAAAGCCACGCAAATACCTGTTTACACTCTGAGCGGACGCGCGCATTTGGTCGAGGTGCTGGATTCGCTCTGTTAGACCGCATTTCGATAAGCGCTTCTGGACCGATCTTTTACAATGGACCTTTTCCGAGAAGCGTTCTGCGCACGCGCGAGCGCCCGATGCCAAGCGGCGGAAGTGTGCACGAAAAATCGAGGAAATTCGGAAGGAGGCTGTGGATCAGCGAGTAGAAAACGTAATTGCAGCATACATATAATTGTGTTACGCAAAAAGAAAGCGGACGGAAAGAATAACACGACGTTTAAGTGGACGCCACGGATGCCCCACTTGGACGGCGCGTTGGGCACGCCCTGCTGCTCAGAGAACGAAGAAACTGGTAGCGTAGCTCCCATTATCGACTGGTAGCGCAGGTAGGTCCCTTCCTCGATTTTTAGTTCGTGCAGCCACCGCCTGGTGCCGTCGGTATGTGAAAAGGTCCATTGCAACTCGATACTGACGTGACACTCGGCAAAGAAAGGTGGGACCGGCATCGCGTAGCTCCCACGAACTGTTAAAGCACGACAGTGACGTAGCGTCGTGTCAGAATAAAAATGGCATACTAATAACAAAGTGTACATACTGTGTTGCAAAGGTAATCCATACGGCGTTTATTTGAGCGCTATATCACACAAAACAAGGAAATAGAATCAATGAGCGTCCCTTTCCGACGACAGCGTTCGTCACCGCTTCCTCGAAAAACAAGGAGATCAAGATGACAAGGGGAGGAGATTGACTCTCTGACATTTAGCTCAGCGATCAAACTATTCACACGGGAAGGGTGCACAAGGGTCGCGCGGGCATATTCCATTCAGCAAGCCAACCGGTCTTGGGCAAATGGTCTTGGCCAAGGACCGTAGGAGCAATGATGCGCCTGAACAGGTCGGAGTGCCTGCTAGGCCTATATTCTGCCAAGCTCGCTTGGTCGGTGGGATAGTTTCCTTTGTTTCTTTTCCCGGGTGTCTGTCGATCCCGCGTTCATGTTCGTAGTGGTCGGTTTCAAGTACTGCTTCCTTTTTCTTGCTGCTTGAAGTCGGGACGCGCGAGAAAATCACGTAGAAAAATAAATGTCCATTGGTCGTCGGGACCAAGTAACTGAGCGTCGCTGTCGGCCATGTTGATTTGATCGTAAAAAGTGCGTATGACAGCTTCGGAGCAGTCGTAGGATTCTATCGTAACCTGCGCAAAAGTTACGACAATTTTGTTTCGAGAATACGGATTTCCTTTATACTTTGTCGTACGCACTTTTTTCGTCCTAAGTTCGCTTTGAGAATTCGGCCTCTGATTCCTTTCACACGACAAAGGACATCTTGCACGGAACACTGGCTGTATAGCGAGCGATGCAAAGGTGCGGGAAAATGGAGCTCGACCAGGTCTCGGCTGAGCTTTTTCTTCGTGACAGTTCCATGGTATTCCATTGAAAAACAGTTTTTTTAAAACAGTGCGGCCTCTTTCAGATTTTTCAAGTACTCCGAAAGACTTGGGAGCTTAGTAGATTGATTAGTCACCAGCATTGTCGGTAAGGAGTTCGCCAGTCTCACGTGGATTACATTGCGTAAAAACAAGTGATACTGCTCGCGAGGAAGAAGCGCAAAACGAGCTTTCTAACAAAATGATGCGAGAGGCCAAGGCCACCGTCCTCGACCTTACAGAAGAGGTTGTCCCTTCTTTTATTTCCCATCCCATTTTTCAAACAAAAGTGGCGAACACCCTATGGAACGTCTGGAGGTTAACGCCTGGACATGACAAGACTTGCAAAATATAACATATTTTTGCTGCCAGAAAAATGTTGCACTCTCTCTCGCGAATATTGACAGGCTGCGATCTGCCCATGTATATGCCTTACTTTTTTGAAACTTTCACTACTTCAATACAGTGCGGCGTACTGCTCTTATAATACTCCAAGGGCACCCCTAGAAAAGTACATAGTGTACTTTCCCAGGTTACTTCCGAAAAAAAAAACAAAAAACCTAAGTTTTAATTTTTTTAATTTTACATGCCGTGCCATACTCCATAACAGTTAACCCAGTTTACAGCCGCACCAGTGGCATTAGAAAATTCCTTGGTGAGTACAACAGTTTCAATAACACTTGCTGCATCACGACAAAAAACGGCAACATCGTCAGCAAATGCAGACATTTGAATATCGATGCTATTTAAAGAAAAACCGCGAATGCTATTGCTGGCTGCTACACTCACACGAAAGGGTTTGAGGTATAGCGAAGAGAACAAGTGTGGCAGGGAGCAGCCCTGTCTCACTGACGATATAACAGTGATGCTTTTAGTAACATTATTATTTAACACAAGTCTGGTGGTACACCCTTTATACGCCATTATACACCTTTTAGAATAACGCCTCTTACAATAGCGTGCGCTAATATAAACAGTATCGGTGGGAAAACAATTTTAGCGGAAAATGGTGCCGTACCGTTTGGTGCTTCAGTGAAGTTACCGGCTTCAGTGAATCGTGTTACCGGCGGTTCGATCTATATTTAAATAATCGATTGTTTGGATGCGTCGTCTGCTCTTGGCAGACGTTGGGAAGCATGGATCACCACGACGGATGCCTGTCTCCGAGTGAACTGCACTATTTATGTTAAATACGGTTTGCCAGCGTAGGAATTCAACAAAACAATGAATTCCAACACAGATAACATAATACGGGCACTGTGGGTTGTGAAATCACAGGTTCTATGCATTTTTTTTTGCAATTTTCAGCTTTCTCATTAATATAAATATTTAGCATGAAGAGAAGTTAGTGCTGCATCGGGAATTACCGTGCTATTGGGTTCCGCTGGAGCCAATGTTTCTGTTTACTGTGACATGGTGTGGGTAAGTTTTTCTAAGTCGGAACAATTCTACGTTGCGATGAGGAGACAGTGCCTCTTCTAGTTACGATCCGGAAACTGTTCGTTGGCAGGACAACTGAAATAAGTGTAACAAACTATTCTAAGATATTTGCCGCGAGCGGAACAAACGGGTGTAACCGAGCAACGTAGTAGCGTTAGTGTTAATAGATGCTTTTCACGGTAGTGTGTGTTCACCCGCTTCAATTTTCTCTGTGAGGGCCGCGGATGCCAAGAGGCTAATATTATTAACTTCTGGCTAAATAATCCATTCAAACACAGTAGACTGCAACTCGAACAAACGACCCGCACCGCGACACAGACGGCGTTGGCCGCAGCAACACTATTTTACTGATGAGGCCCAGCGACTCTTACGAGACTTTGCGATCACCCTCCGCCCTCGCCTAACGGATATCGGAGCCGGGCAGTTCATCGATTAACGTTCAGATTATGGAAGTAATGCTTTAATTGCGATATTTTTTGCCGATGAATCGGGATCTAGTGTAGGAGAAAGTCAAGAAAAAGCAAAAAACGCCCGCCTTAATACGCCCGAATTTTTTTTTTTTTTTTAGGGCACAGGGTTGCACGGGAAACCACTTCCGCGTGCTTATGATTGCCATCGGGGCTGATTGTATTGTTTAGATAATAACTAAAAAATGTCTTAACTTTAAAAGGCTTCCCGCGTTCATATTTCTGTAGGCGTCACAACGTGAAGTTTAATAAAGAAAAGTGCAGTTTTAACGTCTTTCATGCAATATGACCGGTGAAAAATCAGCTAACGGATTTATGAATTGATCAGTCTAGTAAAGGGTAGCGATAAGTTCGATTAATTTTTAATCAAACCACAGCTCCAATCAGCATTCAATATTTTATGAAAGCTACGGTTTGTGCGAGATAACAAACATTAGTGGGACCAGCGGCTGTATATAAACCAGAACACTAAGATTAGGGAAGCATCGGAGTTAATAATAATCGCTTTTCTAAATTTCTATGCGTGTGAAACGATACAACCCCTTTAGTAGGAAGACTCGACACCAAAAACAACAAGCGTTTAATGAGGAGGGCTCAGCTCAGCCGCGAACGGGCTTACGTCGTCCAGATCCATGCTTCTGAACGTGCGCCCGTAGCAGACGACGCACGGCGCTACCCCGCTTTCGCATGTTTCCGATTTCGGCGGCGCGGTGTCGACACAGTTCGATCTCGAGGCGAATAGAGCATCCTTTTATCCCACACGACTGGTGGCTTCCGATGCGAGTGTTGATTATCCTTTGGAACCTACGCGTAAGGATCTTGGTAAACATTTTGTAATTAGTGTTACACAGTGTAATGGGTCTGCAACCCGTAACTTTAAGCCTAATCTCTACATCCTGTGACTTCGGTATCAAGATGGTATGGGCTTCCCGCAATAGACAACGGTAGTCGTGGATTTCCGTATGCCTCACGAAAAACACGTAAAAATAATGGGCTAACTGTGTCTTAAACTTTTCGTAAAATTCAGCACATGAGGCCGTCAGGTTCAGGAGTTCTTTGTCTTGCTAGGGATCCTATTGCGTGGTCCACTTCGCCCTTTGTGATATTGCCGCGCGCGTAGCTGGCCAAGTAGACAGCGTGGCCGTGGCCTCAATTTTGAACGTGGTAGCGTGCGCACGTGGAATCGAACAATCCGCTGTGGGCTCGATGACGGCGGCTCCGAGCTGCGGTGATGCGGTACGCGGTGATGTTCCAAATGACTACGCAGTGATACTGCCTACCCTGCCGACAGGAGAAGCCATGAAATGCAGCCTTGTGCTGCATGCTGATACCCGGGGGTGGCCGTACCGTGCTGAAGACTTCGTGGGGCCTCTGAACCAGTGGGAGCTCGGGAAGACGTAGCAGGACTTGGCGCGTTTCAAATGAGGCACGTCTGGCTGCTGAAGCTGCACACCATCTCCGCCAAAGAGAAGCTTCTGCGAGAGGGGAGCATGCTGGTGAAGGGGGACCATGCCTGGTCATTGATTCAGAAAAACGAGAGCTTAAGGTAAAAGTCCACTGGGAGGCTTTTGGCGTATCTGCAGACGCCCTTTGACGGGCCTTCGAGCCATACGGGGAGGTTAAGGGTGTCACCCGCGAGAAGTGGAGAATCGAGAGCCTGGCAGACGTAAATTCCACTACCGTCATCGTACGCATGGTGCTCCGTGAAGACCCAACACCGGAGTCCCTGCCGCATCAGCTCCACCTTTACGGAGGCACCAACTGGTTGTTGTCCCCGGACGCACCGGTGTTCCTCAGCTGTTAACGCACGGGACACATACGGCGCGACTGTAGAGTGCCGAGGTGCGAGGAGTGTCGAGCCTTCGGGCATGAGGCCTCAAATTGCGTACGGTCTTACGCTCGAGCTGCTGCCAGCAAGGCCACCAACAGCTAGGACACAAACCAAGTAATGGATGAAAAAGAGGCCGAGGCGGTGGTGACTCCAACCGAGAGGATTTCTTCGCAAGACTCAAGCGTGCGGTGAGCAGCAACGCGTGTTGTTAGCGATGCCAGAAGGCCAGGTCTCCGCCGTAGCATTGACGGCAGAAATCACTGTTGGTGAAAATGAGCCTAACGCGAAGAACACCAGTGAGACGACACCGGCGGCAGAGGACGCGACTGACGAACTGGACGCCGGAGATAGTACTGCAATGGACTCTGCGACTGAGGCGATCAAGCGGTAGCTCAGCGACCTGGAGCAGGGAACCGACCAGACGCTTCAGCAGATTGAGGGTCCCTGGTTCGTAGGGACGAGCAAGAAAGGACGACGAGCTGGCCGCAGCCGTTCTTCGTCTCTTCCCAGGTATACAACGAGAGGTGAGCCCAGTGTACTGACGTCTGAGACTCGCTTTCCGATGGTTTCCCTTGAAAACGCCTTGCGCGTGGCTACGTTGAACGTTCGCGGATTTGCGGCCAGTCGACGGCCGCAGCAGCTCTACGGGCTATTCACCAAGCATGACCTGGACATTGTCGCAATTCAGGAAACCAAAGTCGAGAGCGAGGACCAGACCGACTACATGGTGCGGCCTTTTCTGGCGCGGTATGAAGTCTGCGTGAGTTATGCTGTTGGTTTCTCGGCTGACTGCTGCCTGCTCCTGAGACAATCCCTGGGTGCTGTCGTGCAAACCGTCACGACCTGTCCGTCTGGGAGGTTTGTCACGTGTGATTTCGCTGTTGTGGGATATAAATGGCGCGTCATTTGTGTTTATGCACCTAATGTGGCTGAAAAGCGCCGGTTTCTTTTTTCGAAATGTTTACTAACATTGCAAGTTTGATCGTTTTCTCATTATTTTGGGTGACTTTAATTGTGTCTGCCGAGCTGAAGACAGGTCCAACCGAACGCGCTATAGAGATGCCAGTATCCTAGAATTAAATAACATTATTGAAGATTTCGTTCTGGAAGACGTCGCATGTTGTGTGCCTAGGTCAAACTGTATGCCTTTCACGCACTTTCAGGGTGTCAGTCACGCTAGACTGGACCGGGCGTATATCTCTTTGGATCTGGTATATTTATGTCGGGGTTATTCTGTAGACTACGTTGTCTTTTAGCGATCACTGCCTTGTAACATTCCAATGAGGTAAAAAGAAAGAGGGGGCCAATTTCTCATGGGAATTATGAAAAATGAATGCGAAACTTCTGAAGGATGAACCATTTCTTTCCTGTATTAAGACATTCTGGTGTGACGTGCAGCTGAAAGGAGGCAGTGCAAGGGAGCGCTGAGAGACATTTAAACAGGAGGTGAAATTAACTGCACTTGAAAGGACATGCTCCTCAAGTATCAGGAGAAGAGTCAAGAATCGGAGCACCGAAAAAACTTGGACAAGCTGCTACAGGAAGAATGCCGAGCACCTGGCGTTTTCATTGAGGATATTGACGACTTGAAAGCCAAACTCGAGAGTCTCGATCGCGACCGATACAAGGGGCGGCAATACGGGCTCGTTCAGAGCGTTTCTTGGTGGGAGAGCAGCCGACAAAATGAATGGTAGCGGCGGAAAAGAAATACGCGCGAGCTAATGATGTAGTTGAAATAGAACACCTTGGGGTTTTGTCCAGCGATAAAACTCATATCGAAGAGGCGTTTGTTGAACACTATAAAAGGTTGTTTAGTTGTAGCGCCCCACCACTGTCAGGATTTAAAGACGACTTTCTGCCTCTGCTGCCGAAGGTTGACGGAAACGATAGGAACTTTTTAGAGGAACCAATCAGCTTGTCAGAGGTAACTAAAGCGATAGATGACTTAAAACCCGGAAAATCGCCTGGCCCAGATGGCTTACTTGCTGGTTTTTACAAAACATTTAAACATGAAATTTCATCCGTGTTACTCGAAGTTTTTACCGAGGCATATGAAAGAAAAGTTCTCCCCCCCCCCTCCTTTTCACGTACACACACAGTGTTAATCCCAAAGTGTGACGACCCCGTTAAGCTTCGCAGTGTTAACTCCTACCGTCCAATAAGCCTTACTAATGTTGACTATAAAATATTAATGAAAGTCCTCGCTCGCCGTTTGCAGCGTGTGATGAACGAGTGTTGTTGGGCCTCATCAGACATGCGGCATACAAGGTCGGACTATTTTGACTAACATTCATGTTGCGCGCAGTATCTTGGAGTGTTGTGACGGTGAGCTGCGCAAAGTCGCCATGTTACAAGTTGACTTGGAAAAGGCCTTCGACCGGGTGTCTCATGACGTTCTAAGCCAAATTTTGAAGCATATCGATATAGGACCTATTATTTCTGAAGGTGTGCAGAATGGCATATTATAATTGTACAACGAGTCTTATAGTTAATAAGCAAGTCAGTGAACGCATTCCTGTAAAATCTTCTGTTAGACAAGGCTGTCCGCTCTCGCCATTACTGTTTGCATTGTATATTGAACCATACTGCTTGAGTATCATTCAGAGTGAGCATGTTCGCGGTTTTACCTTGAATGCGCGCGAGGTTCGCATTTTGGCTTATGCGGACGACATCGCTATTTTTTGCACAGCAGATAGCGAGAGTATTGAAAAAGCCATCGAAATCACAAAACATTTTGTTCTCGGACCGGATGTTCCGTGAACTGGGCTAAATGTTCGGGTTTTTGGCACGGCCGATGGGCATCGAAGCCAAACTTTCTCGCTCACATTGCCTGGTCAACCCTTCCCACCCGTTATCTTGGCGTACCATTGGAATACTATCGTGACAGCGCAGGTCTGTGGAGTGAAGAGACTGATAAGCTGCGCGAGAAAGCGGCCCCAGTGCAGGCCGCCATTTGTCTATTTTCGCGAGAGCTACAGTGTGTAATTTATTATTTGTCACTAAGCTGTGGTATCTTCTACAGGTCTTGCATTGTTCTCGATTTCACATTCAGAAGCTGCATCGTGTGTTCGCTGTATATGTGTAGGTGTCCAGCTGGGAGCGCGTCAGCCGAATGAATTTGTTTCGACGCGTTCGGCATGGTGGTCTTTCTTTATCACACCTTTTCATACGCCAAGTTGTTAACCGTTTTCTTTTCCTGCGAGATCAAGAAGATCCCTTTCTGCGTACTGTTCTTCAGGTTCAATTGTCGGGTGTCTTACCCAATTTCATCGTTTCATCCAGTGACGGTGCTACGGGACCACTGAGTGCTTATTTGAAGGAAGTTGTCGGTGCATACAAATTTTTAACCGCGCGTTTCTCTTTGGAATATCTGAGTACTGTCTCTCGAAAGCGACTTACAAGAAATCTAATAGAAACGTCATTTCCAACCCCTTTGTATCGAGCTGTCTACAGAGCGACTTCAGGACAGGATGTACTTCGTCGCGTTAAGAAAATGCTGGTCCCGGCCACAATGAAAACCTTTTTCTTTCAACTTCACAGCGGAACACTTCCGGTTATAACATGGCTGGACGAAAAGGGCATATTTGTTCCCTGGACTGTGAACTGTATCTTGTGCAAAAGGCCCGAGTCGATAGAGCATGTGTTTTTAGATTGTTAGGGACGCGGTGTTCTACTGGGATGTACTGCAGCGAACTCTGAAAAAGGAACTTCCTTTAAGCGCACACGGGATACGTTTTCTGCCTGTTGCCCCAACCGACTCTGTACCGTATGATTTACTTATGGTTATTGGCTTACACAGTATCTGGAAGAGCCACATGGCAGTGCGGCATGCTGATATAGATGCTCGACCAGTATGCCACTATCATACTCAGAGCATTAGTCAGATTAGAGAAGTGTATAAGGTTTTGTGAGATGGGCCTGATTGGTTGCCAGTCCTAGACGGACTGGTCATATTAAGATCATGTTAATCAGTCTGCGTCAGTCGTAAGTCAGCTTGACCTCTTTTTATAAGTGCTTCTGGAGGTGTATTGTGTAAATGAATAATGCCTGGCAACAAGAAAAAAAAAGTGCGGCTGTGGCCTAACGGTTATCGCGCTTGCCTCCCACGCGAAGAGCCAGGGTTCGATTCCTGGGAGCGACGCGTCTTTTATTTATTCTTGCAGTTTAATGATCTGGTAAATTCGAGAACTCTGTTCTATGTTAGGGGTCAGATTGTTCTATGCGCCGAATCTTCTACGCCGATTCTTCCAGCAGCCCACGTGTGTACAAACGTGGCTCCGCGTGGCGAGCCGGAGTCAGTCACGCCCCAGCCTTCGATCCTGCTGTTACGCCGACATCGACACTCGCGAAGCTCTGTTGTTATCGTCTATTCCCTTTTTGTTTTGCGCACAAGTTCGGCACATTAAACGTGTACTTCTTGCTGTTTATTTATTGTTCTTTTGGTCACCACCCGTGACAATAACACCTTCAAGCCAGGTTTTGACGTCTTCATGAAATTTCGGCATGAGTGTTAGAAAATTGTTTAGCTTATCAAAACCTATACGGGTCCGTTTATTGCCAAAAAGTTGTTGATAATATTCAAAGAACGCTCCTTCATTAACTGCCTTATCGCTACTGATTGTTCCTTTATATTATATTTCTCGAATTTCTCTAGACAAAGCATACATTTTTTCATCAGCGAGCGCTCGCTTGCTGGGTTGCTCCCCACACAGAAAGTTTTCGGAGCGTGCACGCACGACAGCTCCCTTATACTTTTCGGCGTATATTTAGTTTAGCTCCGATTTTATGTACCGAATATCCTCGATACTCGTGCCCGGTTGTCCACACTCTATTCGGCAAAGAGCATTTATATTTCGATTCAATTTCCTTTCGCGAGCTCGACTTTGAAAGGTAATGTTACTCACCCGTTCTACCGCGGCTCATCTAACGTCTTTTTTAAAAACCTCCCAAGCTTCGCTGTCGGTGGTCTCTTTTGGTCATAGTGCACAACTGCTCACGGACAGTATCAGGGAACTGTTTATCGGCTAGGAGCGTTTTGTATTCTCCTGTGCGATATTTCCAAAAGATACGTGCGGGTTCAAACAGGCCTCGCCTACGCTCGCCTTGGTCCTCACCGTGAACGGGGACTATGACATAGGTGAGCGCTTACATGGAAGGTGCCGGCCGGCTCCGGGCCAGAGCCTGCCGATCAGAACGACAAAACAAGCAACCGATCCTGACGGTGACGGTGACAGATCTGAGGCGAGCGCCTCGAGCAAATTTATTTATCGTATTTTTGTGACCGAATCATCCCTTGCCGCCACGCGGCCCGTGGTTTTGCACAATACGCGACAGGTGCGATCGCCGCAATGTAGGTGGTGCTATCCCTGAATGGAAGACATACCTAAACATAATCAACACAGAGCGGTTGGTGTAGTTTCCAGAGCTTCCAGTTTAATCTAGAGGTCAGGTCTGCTTGTCTTCCGAAACTGACGCTAACAACAAAATGGTCAGTAAAAAAAAGCGTTTAACACGATAGTTGTGCGTTCCTCGCAGAGCGCCTACTGAAACATAAATACGGTCTAAGCGGGCGTGTAATGCATTTTGAAAATGGCCATACCTAAAGTTATGCCTTCCACTGCACAACGCACACACGTCCTCAAGTACACACGAATCGACGATTTCTTTCAAACCGCTTGAACTGCTGTCACTATACGATGTCTACGCAATTATACTTCGCTCGTCACAAACACATAAAAAGTCACCCATGAGAACAACACTTTTGTCGCACTCCGCGTAACTGCGCGAAAATTAAAAGAAAAACACCTCTCTGTCTCTTGCAGTATTAGGTGCAGAGATACCGGATTCGGCCAACTCGTTGAAAGCCGACTGGTCGACGGCCAACTCGTCGACGGTCAATTCGTCGAATGGGTCAATTTGTAAGAGGGCAACTAGTCAAAAGGGCGATCTGTCGAAGGGCGATTCGTCGAATGTGTCGAATGACGGTCCGAGGTAAAATTTTGTGGTTTCTTACCTTTTTGACACAAATTTTTATCTGTGTCTGGACTAAGCGCAGCGCCCTCGTTAAGTATACAAGACTGAAAAGAAAAAAATCACAAGAGGGCGAAGACAGGAAATAAATCTTGAGACAAGTTGAAATATGTGTCATCTCGGGATCGTCCATTTGTTAATTTTCTTCCTTACTTTTTGTAATGAGCAGCAGCAGACTGTCGCCGCGCAGCAGAGTGAACGGGTGGGCCGGTTAGGTTAACACGCGCCTCAGTGATACACGCTTCGATGTAATGAAGTTGTTATCTTCAACAAGAAAGATCACACTGGGGGTCAATTAGCGTGCATCGATTTTACGAATTACTATAGCGCAGTATTTGCTTTAAAATTTCTTTAAAAAAAAAGAAGATATATTTCGGCTTTAACAAAGCGGCGACAAGTTAGCCTCAGCGACGAGTTTTCCTTCAACGAGTTGCCCTATGACGAACCGGCCTATTCGACGAATGGGAGGCGACGAGTTGCGCGACGAGTTGACTTTAAACAAGTTGGCCTAGACCCATAGATACACATCAAGCGCCATTGCACTCTTGACGATATGAGATCGCTAGAAATAGAACGCCCGCACTCATCAATGACTACTCTGTAGGTTTTCATATCTTAAACTTCTTTAGAAAAAGAAAACAGTCCGCTGAAAAGCCTATAACATGACTCACGGCTACTTCGTATCGCCCCAGATAAGGACTCAGCGCTCTGGAGATATTATCCTCCACTTCCATCTTAGTCTCTTGTACCGCTAGAAAATCCGGCTGCTCGTCTGCCGACATACGTTCCAGTTGGTATTGCTTCTTTCTCGAGGACAATCCCTGAACATTCAAAGTGGCAAAACAAAAGGCCATTTGGATCTCATTGGAGTAGGCCAACTTACACAAGGGAGGGAGGTTAGGATGCAGTGAGAGTAAGCCATTTGCAGAACACGCTATGCAGCGTGTACACAAATACAAAGCACGGCGTTTTTACTTGTGGTCAGTGGCGTACCAACTTGTTTTTTAATGGGGAAAACCAGGACCCTCCCTCCCCCCCCCCGCCAGGGCCAGGGGCGGTACCCTTGGTATCCCTTGGGACAGTGTTGGTCCTGCTCAGTGGCGGTTGTTTCAGGAGGGGGGGGAACACATGCCTTGCCTCCCCACTCTGAGAACTGGGGGGGGGGCAAGCGCCCCTTTCCCCCCCCTTCCGTTTGGTGCGCCCATGCTTCTGGGTTTCCTCTTAAGTGACAAAATCCGGGCACCATGCAATCACAGTTCTGGATCCTTTTGCGTTGAGTCCTTTCTTGTCAGACCTCCCACTGTACCACCAGGGCTTGCTTGGTGCCGGATCCTCTTGGTTATCAACTGAAAACTGTGGATCATTCTCCCATGAAGCCCGTCCGTCTGTTCGGGCTCCTGTGTTTGTGCCGATTCTAGGGGTCTTTTTGCATTGCCACTCAAGGCCTCTCATGTCTTGCTCATCGTCCTTCTGTGAGTCTTCCCCAACAAGGACTTTCGAGCAAGGTTCCCGCCGCGAGTAGTCTTGGTCTTGCCCATGATCTTGAGAAGGTGAACCTCGTGCTGGCTCTCTGACCGCGGGTTCCGTGATACCCGCTGTATCTGAGGCAGGCTCCGACGCGGACGGGGCCTTGGAAGAGGCACCTGCAGCCTCTTCGGCTTCTTTCGGGTCCATGACGAGCTCGGAGGTCTCGTCCCCCGTTCCCGCGTTAGCAACGTCGGCGTACATCCTCCTACAGTCCTCTGTTATGTGCTCGAAGCGCCGACAGCTGTCCCAGCGGAGCACACTGCACTCTCTCCTGATGTGGCCAGTTCTTCGGCACCTGAGGCAAAGCGGAGCCCTACCTGGAGGCAGGACGAGTGCCGTGCAGCCAGACATCCGGAGTTGGTGCGGCAGCTGCTCTGCGGTGACTCCCTCTTTGAAGTTAGCCTCGAAAATCTCGTGGTAGACTGAACCCCTTCGAAGCCACTGACACGCCAGGTCTCTCTTGTAACCTCTGCCACTTTTCCGTACGACTCCAGGGCCCTCCTGATATTGTCGTTTGGGAGGTGAAAGGGAATGCAGTGAAGTTTGACCCTCACCTCGTTTTCTCCGTGTCAATGACGAAGCAGGGTCTTCCTTTAACCTCGATGGCTCCTGCTCCACCAACTGCTGCTTGGCAGATGGAGACCTGAGGGTCGCCATCCACACGTTGACTCATTTGAAATGAGCCACATGCGGTACTGTCGCCTAGGACCTGTTTTTTGCCAGGCCAGCATTGACATCCTCGATGCGGTAGGTCCGCGCACCGATATCGCCGTGAAGAAACACCGTATTTAGGGCGTGAATGCCTGTTGGCTGAGGCGGCAACACTATCTTACATCTTTTGGTGCTCAGCTCAGTAGAAAAACCGCGGCTATCAGTAGCCGTTGATCCCGTTCCGACGGAGCGCATTCCGATACGTCTTTCCAGCTTCGAAAGCCGGAAGTCGAATTCCCCGCGCTAACCACACGCCAGCCGCTGCTCCCAGTACTACGGTGCAGAGCGGTGAAGCTCGACGCGAGCTCGCTGGTGAGACGCAGCACGGAGGCATGCAGCAGACACGATAATCAAGTGATCTGATCAAAAGTACAAGATCCTTGTTCTGTCTTATCACGCTAGCTGCCATGCTACTATTTTTAACTGCTTTCTCGCGACTTTAAGTTACTGCCATAGCCGACATCGTCTGGAAATTTAGACGATGTCGGCGATCAACCCGCCAGCATATCAAGCAGCCAGCGCGGCTGACGAGCAATCTCTATACGCCCAGAAACTGAGGGAGAGAAGAAGTTGAGAGAGCGCGTGGATTTGAGAACGCGGAGCTCTGGTTGGAAGGATTACAGGCTAGACAATAAAGCTAGCTGCCTTCCACTGCACCCGTCGAAGCGTCAGAACATGAACGCTGGCGTCCCGCTCACTCGTCATCTACCAGTCATGGACTCAAGCGCTGTCTTGCACTCGCAACGCATTAAACGCCGAGCGTGGCAGCGTCTCTCGCATTCGAAGGCGTTCGACGAGTGCAGTGGAGACAAAATGGCAGCTAGCTTTAGGTCTACCCACTAATCCTTCACGCCAGAGCTCTGCGTTCCGACGTCCCCGTGCGCTCTCGTCTCCTTCTCTCCCTCAGTTTCTGGGCGCATACTTGGTTCGACCTTAATTGAAAGAGCAGCTGATGCTACCAGCCAATGGGACCAACCAGACAGCGTCAAAGCGCAACGTCATGGCGTTCAGTTCATTGTACGCGTGCTCTTTCATTGGCTAAAGAACCAGTCAAGTGCAGCAGAATGTCCAGTGGCCACCGCTTTTAGTATGATGTGTTCGTGGTTCTATATTTTCGAGACCCCGATTCCGCTCTGGCCCAAGATAAAACACACTATACGGTGAGTAAATACGCTGTGAGATACATATTTGTACCATTTTCTTTGCCTCCGACTTCTCTGAATACTAGAATCGACCAATAATTCAATATTTACATTTTTTGCTTTTGCTTAAGCCCATCTCGGCGCAGGTGTGGCGCAATTCTTAGCAAAAATGGCACGCGTAAGATGTAGCAGACTTTCTTCCATAGCGCTATTCGGCGCAAATGACGCAGCAATCACATCACTGGTGAGTAAAGGGCTGTCCAAGCAGGTCACTTCAAGAACGCGTGAAGCGAAACTTCGCCATATGAAGTGTAGAGCTCCTCTCCCGTCCATCTTTCTTGACGGAAAAAAGCTTCCCCCCGCCGAAATGCGCTTGTGCCCTCCACGGAGGCACGCTCATCACGTGGGCCCAGAAATCAAACGCGCCGTTGACTGTCAGTCAATCGCTCAAGGTTTCCGCTGCTGCTGCAATCCCGAAAACGAGAAAGGGAAGAATTGCAGGCGCTGCAGAACACATGGACAGACAACAGGCACACCATCGGCAGGGGGCATACGACATCAGGTCTGACGAGCACCGAAGTCAAAGAAAAGCAGAGTAGGTGAGGAGGAAAACCGTGCTGCTTGCCTGGTGCATGTCGTAACAGAAGACGGAGTGCCGGACTTCAAATTTCGCTTGATATGGCGGAGAAGTGTCGCCTCACGCGTTTTAAAGTATCCTTTTTGGACACCCCTTAACTCTTCCCTGACAGCGCCCATAGGCCATCGGTCATCGGTGATTGATGGTTTCCAAGCGCCGTCAAGAAATTTAGTTTAGTGCGAGAATTGTATTCCACGTCTTGTGGAGAGCCGGAGAACGCTAGTTTCGGTTTCAAGGTAGGTTTATGCTTTTTGCACATAAGTGGTGGGCTGTCAAAACTAGTCCTGGGAACGGTGGTTGCATTGTTTAACATGCCAACTGCTTGCATCAGTCTTCGTAACAAAGATGGCATCATTCAGATAGTTCCGCTGTATTGTGGCATATTGTTTGGACCTCAAAAGCTCTGGGGACACCTTAAATTATGTTATAGGCGTCGCTTGGCAGATGGTTGTCGCAATGCATCTACTATAATTTCCAAAGCTGTCCTGAGCTCGCGTGCACGTTTTATCTTCCCAACAAGGCACACAATATTTCTAAATATGAGGGAACTTCAATCAAGGCTATGACAAAGTCAAGGTAGAATACAAAGTGCATTCCGCTTTGGATGTTAACTGTATTATCGGCGCTTCACCAATTTAAGCATTCCTTCGTTGGAAAGCACACGTGTTACGGAAGCTAACTCTCTGATGAACCGAAACTTGACAACGTTAGTTAGGGTACAGTTTTGGAAGTAATAGCCGTGGGTGTGGGGCACATTTTCTATATTCGAATTTTTTCATTTGTCTTTTAATTTGACATAGCTGTAGAAGTTTCGGCGTTTATAAGACTTCCACACGTACATTGCATTTTCAATAAATAAAGTTTTAAAATCTTTTACCGACATGATATAATTTGTGTTTCTTGTAGAAAAAACAATCAGCCACATTTTGATGTGTCATTCTGCTCTATACACAAGTTGTTAAGAAACATAAAAGCGTTTGCGCGGATCTTTTCAGAATTGCTACTTTTCTTGTGGTCAGGAAAGAGTTAACAAGATTGTATGAAGACCGCATGCTGTGATCAAGTCAGTTTTCTATGCCAGAAAAAGACAATTCAAAGGGGTTTGCAGAACTTCACCTTTTCTTGGCCAAAAATTGTGAAACCTGAAGTGCATTCGTCTTTATTGGAGACGAGATGTTTTGGTGGCTTTCTCTTATGAGTCCTATCTGACGTCACAACCCGGATTATCGCAAGAAGCGAAAGTGTGCAGCAGAGCTGGCTAGGGGAACGGATCATGATCTATACCCTGAGACACGGAGGAAATAAAATAACGGTCAAGACAACACTTTACGTGATGTGTGCAAAAAACGCGGGTAAATCGCGTCCTTAAACTAACACTGTCAAATTTGAGTGGCTTACATTCTTCTTATCCGCATTAATACAAATGTATTTCATCATTCTCAAAACGTCATAGTCAGCGCTTAGGCAATCCTGAAAAGCCGCCCACAGCGATGCTGTTGTTTGTGCCATGTCGCCAAAAAAGTGGAGAGGCAAGCGACTGCAATTGGCAGCTGTGAAATCTAGCCATCATGTCATTAGGCGGTATAGGTCTCGGAGAATCGGATCCAACTTGTGCCCACAGCAAAACATGTTATCTCCTACCTGCACGACGTAATAAAACTTTACCCCCTTCTTGTGGTCTGGTTAAAGACACCCTGGACTCTAAAGGGCCGTTCACACAGTTGCGTTAAAGGCGTTGTGCTGCGTTGCGTCGTGCAGCACAGCGCCTCACCACTTAGTCGTCATAACTAAGGGTCGCCAGCAACAGTTCGACGAAAGCAGTTTAAAAAAAGAACATATGCAAATAAATTTTTTTAACAGTCTGGATGTAAAAAGAATGCCATAAAATAAATGTACAACGAAAAATCTTTTTGTTAGCTATGTTTACGGCGCGAAACGAATCTGTAGTTGCCGCTCGCGGAGAAGTGTATACAAGAGTCGCCTGGTGCTTGCCCTCTTTCGGGAGCTTCCTATGGGCTCTAAAAGTGACTTATTAATCTTTGTTTTAAGTGCTACAAAAAAGGAAGGTTAACAAGCAACTTTTAGTGCCCATAGGAAGCTCTCGAAAGAGCCCAATCACCACGTGATAGACCTGTGCATCGGTCACAAATTGACGGCGGCGACGCGCCGGAGTGTTCCCTTCTAAAGCCCCTTGATAAAGGCATTTTACGCTACTTGCAAGACAAACACAAAATTCCCTACCGGCGGCGGCGTGGAGAAAAGTCATTAAATAATAATGATGACTTTTTTATTCTTTATTTTCTTTATTGTTCTACTGGATAGAATTGGTGAGTTTTTTTTTTTATTTGAAACAATATTTTAAATTACTTTCTCGCACATAAAAACAAAAAAAAACGTGTTTAGCGGGCGCCGGGTTACGCTCAGCGTGCGGCCGGCGTGGTTTTTTTTAGAGTTACTGGATTCTGGAAAAGTAGCGCCATTGCCTTCTCTGCCTGCTAACCGAACACAAACAAATATTAACTACAGACGACCAAAACCTGGCAATGCGATTGGCTAATCGGCTTCTGTTGCTATAGCAATCACCATATCGGCCCTTTCAAAACTTGGAGAGCGTCCTTCTAATCCAGTGGCACCAAGATCACCATAGAGCATCATCGTACTGAAGGCGTTCCTTGCCAATGTAAGCGTCTTCGGCACTGTGTATGGAATCAACTTATCAATCGTGCTTATTTCCTCCGATCCCTTACAATTATATTGTTCTTCTTACATATATCAAAGCAGGAATTTTGTTTTTTAATGCCTTTAAGCACCGACACCGCTTGTGGTGGTGGTACGAGGATGTACGCTTGTCTCACCCGTGAGTTAACACCAAAATCTCGGTATACAAGAAACGTCTTTATAAAGATTTCAGTCACCAGCGAATTTAGGTAGGCTTACCAAAAATGGAGATGAAGAAAAAAAAACTGCTCATTTTATGAGACAAATTGGCAACCATACGGGGAACTTGGGGCTACTTTTCTATGATCCAGTTACTTTAGGGGTTCGGGGGCTTCAGCTGCGGAGCAGAACGACTCCGGCGTAAGGGCGCATTCACACTGAGCAAAAGAGGGTGTTGCGGTCGACGTCGGCGTCGAAAAATACGGAGCACTCACACAGGGGCCACCAGTCGTTGCCGTTTTCTCGGGAAGCCGCGCGTTTGTTCGATAGAAAACGGAATCTTTTTATTCGTTTGCTTCGTACAATTGTTGTTGCCTTCGCGATTGCGTTTGCGCTCGCAGAGAACCGTCTTCACTGGGGGGATCGGTGGCCCTGTTGGCTAGCGCACACCAGCTCGGAGCATGTGGAGCAACAGCTCGCGCTGCAGAACCCAGCCTTCTGGGCTCAATCCCCACCCCTCGCCGTTTCGATATGGATGAGCATCGTACCCGCGTGCGGTCGTGTATCACTACTGAGTGATGCACGTTAAAGACCCCCAAACTAGCGCTTGTACTGCATGCAGTGGCTAAATTTCTCATCTACAGCTGGGAGACTCGTCGCCCGCTGAGGCAGACCAAGTTCTAGGCTGTATAAACATGCACACAACCCTAACTTTAACCGTTCTCACTGAATGGGCAACGGCGATGATTATATGTACGTTTACACTTCGACTGTATGGTGCATAGGCGAAAGGCACGGACTCGAGCGGGCAGCTTCAGAAGGTGCTCTTTTGCCGCGTTTTTGTGCAAAACAAAGCACGGTGCTTCGCCCGCGCGTCTATACCTTCAACACTGCACGCAGCTTGTGCGATATTGTTTTCGAAGGAGAACTGTTGTATTCCGTAGTGGTGGCGTGCACACAAAGAATACACAAAACACATTAGGCGTGATCGCTCCCGCACAGTCGGAGGTCGGAACACACTGAGACCTTCGGTAGCGGTTTCCGCGCCAACGATGAGAAGTACTCGTAGTTTCACGGCGTCGTACACCCACACAAGACACTGCTCACAGTCAGATGCTGCAATCAGCTTGCTGCTTTCCACGATGAAATAGCTCTAGCTGCGTTTGGCGATTGCATGAATCCCTCGACCCCTCTGCCTTTTAGCCTTCATTGTGGGTCGAAAATAAAACAGCGAAAACATGTCCTAACAGGAAAAAGGTGACACGTAAGGTCCGGTCGCTCGCTAAGTGGCTCAAGCGCGCGCGTCGGGGGAAAAATTGGGTCCAGAGACGTCGTCTTCCTGCGTCGTCCTCCTCGGCGCGCAAGTCTCTTCAATACAACAATAAGCAAAAAACTTACCCCACGACGCGCGTTGTTTCGCGGTGCGGCGCCAGCGGTGCAGCGCGGCGGCGCACAGGTCTACCACGTGACTAGTTGCCAGCCACGTGACTGCTAGTAGACAGGCTCTCGCGGGCGCCAACTACAAAATCGTTCCGCATCGAAAATATAGGTGCGAATTGTTTTTCCTTGTAAATTTAGTTTATGACATTCCTTCCCCATCCAGGCTGTTTACATTTTTTCTCTTCATATGACGTTCAAAGCCCGACCTGCAAAATTTTTTTCAACCAGGGTCAAAATTCTCTCGCCACCCTTCCCATTCTTCCTCTCCCACTGCTATCTTGAAGGCGGGGAGACAACTTTTGTGCTCCATTTAGGAGCTGGATATGCCAAGATAAGCTCCCTGTTTATCCAACTCCAAGGTGCAGCAACAAAAGGAGTCTCTCTGCCGTCAAGACAGCAGTGAGAGAAAACAAAATGGGAAGAGTGGCTAGAAAATTTTCTATACCTTCCGGAAAATGATTTTGTAGAAGATAAGGTAAGAAGGCAGGCGAGCTGGTTGGTGTTACACATTTTTGAAAACCGGAGACGACGGACGAAAAAGGGGACAACACACAAACGTCTCAAGACAACACACAAACGTCTTGAGACGTTTGTAGTGTTGTCCCCTTTTCGTCCGTCGTCTCCGGTTTTCAAAAATGTGATTTTGTAGGTCACCCTTTAAGCGCGAAACACATGTATGACGAAACCGTCCGCTCCGACGTCCGATCAAGCAATACGACGGTCGGAGGAGAGGGGTTTCGACGCTCTCCGGTACTTCGAAAACCCTCGCCCCCCAAGGTCATTCCAGCAGTCCGCACGTCGGATCGGAAGGTTTCGTCGTACATGTGTTTCGCGCTTTAAAGGGGCCCTGCAATCATAATTCAGCGTCTACCTTTTTTGCGGTTTCCACGTCTCTTGGGGTTCGGGCAAGCCAGCGTGCACGGAGAGTCACTAAATATCAGTGCGTCACATTTTAACCGGACGACGCGGAAACCTCCTCCACCGACGAGGGCGACCCGCGGTACCGAAAGCGCGCGTAATGTGACGTCTTAGGTCCTGGGCTTACCACTGATCAGAGCCGCTAAAAGCTTCTTTTTAGTCGAAATACAAAATATAAGTGGCGCGAACCGTTTCAATTAGTTATAAAAGTAGTTTTTGTTCAGTATTTGAGATCAGAAAAGAAACAAATGCAGTTTATAAAGTACGGAAACAAGAAATGATCCGTCGACATACCCGCCACCAATCGGTGGAAAAGGCGGCGCCTACTAGAAAAGAGTAGTGGATCAGGCGCCGACACGGAAAGGTCCCGGATGTACGCGACGGCGCTGCGGCCGTAGGGACCGAAGGACCCGGCCGGCTCTGAGCGTTCCCAAGGCCTTCGGTGAGCAGCTTTGTCTTGCGGTTTGGCCGTTTCGCGGCATGGCAGCGCGAAGTGGCTCCCATTCTGTGTCATGCCGAATTTAGTGTTTAATCGCGCAGTAAATGCAATGAGAGCCGCTCTAGCTGCCCGTTACATACAGCCTATCCAGAACACGCTTTAGTGGCGCCCTCTCGCGCCGTCGACACGGAGTACGGCAGCCGTGAGCGCTCGCTCAGCTCACCACCCTCGTCTAGTTCACGGCCACTCAAGCAACCAAGGACGTCATGAAGGAGGTTATTTTTGGCTTGTTTTTGTAATTTTAATTAGCCTATAACTTCTAAAATAAATCGAAATTCGAGAAAAGAAAAGTGCCATTAAGTTACTACGTTCAGTGCGCTCAGGTTTGGTTCAAATTAAAAACTAGTAAAAAAGCCATTGCAGGGCCCCTTTAAGTCTCTAAAGCGCGATCCAAACCAACGCGTTTTTGTGCGCGCGTAGGTCGCGCGCTTCCCGGAACTTGCGTATTCCGTGCCGTTTATGCTGTTTCCGGTGCGCTTTCTGAGTCCCAACCGTGCGCGTTGGTTAGGACGTGCGCCAAGAAACGCGGAGCCGGAACTAGTGCCCTCCACCGATTGGCCGGGAGAGGATCGCCCTACTACGTCACAGCGCGTTTTGGTGCGCGTTCAGAAGAAGTTGAAATCATCCAACTTTCTTATGCGCGCCCGGAAGACGCAAGGAATCAGCGCAACGTCACGAAACACGCCATTTCCGGGAAGCGCACGACCTACGCGCGCACAAAAACGCGTTGGTTTGGATAACGCTTAATTGGGTACTCCGGCGTTTTCTTTGTAGACCCCGATTTGCATGAAAATTTGCTAAACACATCAACTAACATCGCTGAAATAGTAACCCAAATATTTGGCCAAACATAGGTTTTTTTCGCCAAGTTATTAAATTTACAACATTGGTCCTCACCGTGTTTTTCAAAGTGAAAAGCTCTACTGGCAACAATAAAAAAGTGACGTCGGGGCTCAGTCTTTGGGCTGTAGACTTTGTTCCCAACTGATTACAAACAGTTTCATGGTGTCAAATGACTGCTTTGGAAGATCGCTCCAGCTCCTCAGCAGCAGCACTAAACAAATGCTCAGCATAATTCTTTTTAGGCTGCCCGCTGGAACCGCAAGCCTGCCTTCCCGTGACGTAACGGCAATGAAAAGCGCGGGTATATTTCACCTGCGCTTTTCAATGGCGACACAATTACTATTTTCAATGCCGTGATCGTCACTGCCTTCCCGGTGACGTCACGGCATTCGAAATATCGCTGATTTAGCTAACAAGGATTTTGAATTTCGCGATACTAAATGGCATGCCTGGAAAGGTGTACAGCGACGGCTAATTTCGGAAGTAATAGTTGAGGGTAGCTCCAAAAATCTTAGCGCGAGTCAGCGCCCTGCTAAGCAGCACGTTAAAGAGGAAGCTGAAGCGGTTCTGTGTTTGAGTAAAACACTCAAACCGTCTTCATTTGGCCTCCGGAATTACGAAAATTGAGATTATTAAGGCGAAAGCCTCAAAGGGCCACTGAAGTCAATTCTAAGATCGTCCTCTTGCGGTGACAACTCAATCTAGACGCTTTAAGCACCCCAACAAACCTGAAATCACAATCGTGCGTAGCTTATTTTCTCTAAAAAGTGTGTTCAAAGACGCGTCCTTTTTGGGAAGAATGTTCTTCCACGTGAAGTGGTCGACGAAGGGGCCTGTCGGCGACTTGCAAGCGATGGCTTCGTCCGCGGAGAGAAAGAGGAGTTATCCGAATGTGTACCTATCAGACCCTCTTCGAAGCTATAGTTATAAGAAAATCATGCGGAATCTGCGCATACTGTAAGGCTTTCATTGGTCCACACAATGTAGTCGGCGGGTAAAAAGAGTTCACATTTTTCTATTGTCACTGAGGTGAATAGGCAGGTTAGTAATATAGGACTTGGTATATGCGGGAGCTAACACCTTTCAAACAATATAAGATCAAAAACGACCTTTTTCGAAGATGACTTCAGTGTCTGTTTAAGACTGGTTCACACTGCATCTGTTCCTTGCGTATTTTACGTTAGATGCAAGTCACCGAAACATCGTGTCTCGAATGTCGCGTGCCAGTTTTTCCTTTGAACTGGAAGCCACACTTAATATCAAGCACAGATGTCCCGGTGACTTGTACAGTCAGCACAGAATGAAACCCGAACGCCGGAACGCGTGGCCATCGACACAGGCTGCTCCACCTAGAGGGCCCCTGAGAACTAATGAAAATGCGCCGGGGTGCGGGGGTGCGGGTCCTACTAAGACGTGCTCGACCCTCGCGCGGCGCGTCTGGAACTTCCGCGATTTCGCCGGAGGCGCGCTGTAACCGCCGTCACTCGGGTGCTTTTGTGTCGTCGCACTGTCCCCGGAAACTAAGAGTATGGTTGTGCCAATAAACAAATTTGATTTCGCGTCTATGACGTTTCACTATTTCTCAGAAACCGCGTGTGCCACGTCGTTCACCGGAGCCTCCGCGTGGTTCCGGTGACACGTCATCAAGCACTACGAGTCTTCTGTGCACGAAATGATTCAACTTTAATTTCGCCCTTGCGACAGCGCTGAAGAGATATCGCTGGGCATCCGATACACAAAGCGATAATTAACGGGTGCACTGGACAGATCGGACCAGAATCTGCACAGAGTGACGTATTGTTCAAGGCTCAAGTCACTACACGTTTGCTGAGTGCACGAGTTGGTAGACCTGCATTATGGCATTCGCAACAAGGCATACGAGCCTGAAGAACAAGAGAAGTTAATGGACAGAGCTCTGGGAGTGGACGTATGGATGTGCTGACACATTATATACTAACTATTTGTAGTAGCAACCTTCAGCTGTGTGTCAGCGCTCGTCATGTGTCCCAAATTGTTCCACAGTCTCGTATGTCGTGCTCAAAGTCAGTCAAATTGGACATTAGCGCTTATACAGCGTAAGGTCGGTCTGCCAGGATGTGGACGACACTGGTTTACACCGTAGATGAGCAATTTTGCCAGTGCAGCACGACTGGTATGTCGCGCTGCTTTGCTATAAGTGCTGCTAATTATAAAATTACGATACGTATAACAAGCAATAAAAACTGCGCACGCCAGGAGGAGAAGACACCATAAGCGTGCTCCGCTGTCGCGCGCGCAAGCAGCTTGCTGCTGCTTCTAGCATTGACCTTCTCGCGCCCCGCCCATGCAGCAGGTGTCGACCGGGCGACTGTGCGGCGACACAAAGCGCCCCGAGTGACGGCGCTTACAGCGCGCCACCGGCGAAACGCGGAAGTCCCAGACGCGCCGCGCGAGGGTCGAGCACGTCTTAGTAGGACCCGCACTCTCGCATCCCGCGCATTTTCATTAGTTCTCAGGGGCCCTGCAGGTGGAGCAGCCTGTGTCGATGGCCACGCGTTCCGACGTTCGGGTTTCATTCCGTGCTGACTGTACGTAAGATATCGTAACCTAACGTAACGCAAGAAAACGGGGCAGTGTGAACCAGCCTTTACTTGTCCCACTACGCAAAAAAGTGCCGTCGTTGTGCCCGAAAAATAGCCATAAAAATACGTCATCACGCACACGCCGCTTACGCTCATGCTCAAGCGCTGGAGCGTGATGTCACCGCCGGAGCGCCGGGTGTAAAGGTGTGCTTCGAACTTCATCTGTGCTCGTCGTGGCTTCGTGCGATGGACTCGGAGGCGACCGCGTCTACATCTACGGCCTCGACTTCGGCAGCAGCGTCTACACTCTACGGTGACTTCCGCAGGCAAATGTGGCCGCCCACTCAAATACGCCACAGACGAGGATGCGAGCTGTGGCGTCTAGGATGACGTCTAGAATGTCATCCTCGACGTCGTTCCTGACGCTGTCACTGACGTCGTTCTTGACGTTGTCCTTGACGTCGTCCGAGAGGCCATCCTTGGCGTCGTCCTAGGCGCATGTCCTTGACGCCACCCTTGATTTCGTCTTCCCAGAGGTCGTCCTAAACGCCGTACTTGGCATCGATCTCTAGGACGTCGTCCTCGACGTCGTCCTATAGGTCGTCCTACAAAGGTCGTCCTAAAGGTCGTCCTAAAGGTCGTCCTTGACGTCGTCCTACTCGACGTCGTCCTCGACGTCCTCCTAGACGCCGTCCTTGACGTTGTGATCGATATGTACACGGCAACGCAGATACTTTCGCATTCCTACATGTAAGCAGTCTTAAAGCGAGCTCCGCCATTTTCGAGCTACCTAATCCAAAGGCATCATCTGAATGCGGATGGCTTCCTGATTCCGAAATGCTATCTAGTTCTCCCAGATTCACTCTAGTTAATTAAAAAAGTGATATTTTATTTGCTGCCGAAGCCGAATTTCGTTCTCCCTAGGTTTTCCCCAGTTTTCCCCGCCACCCAAGCGTGACGTCACGGGTGGGCAGCGAGACGCGCGGCCGGCAATCGGGTACGCTTCGCGCCCGCCTTTCTCGCATCTAACAGCGGGAAAAACCTGGGCGTTGGTCCTATTTGAAGTTGATAATAATCTTTATTCGCACAAAGTATGACCTTGGCCTCCGTGCTGAACTATAAGAAAGTAAGAAAAAAATGGCAGCAGTGGGGATTTTGGTAAAACCGTTTTTGCAACTCGGTACGCTCAAGCCGCGGCTCACCAGTTTCGTGAAATCGCTAGTAAATCCGTTCTCTTTTTATTAAAAGATGGCTGGCGAAGAATGTTCGAAGAGTCGCGCAATACATTTTTTGACAAATTGCCAAAGCACCACGGAAAATGCTCGGAATGGGGGTACAGGTGCCCCACACGCCCGTATAACCTGAAGGAACGTGCCATTTAGTTTCAGAGTTCTCTTTAGAAAATTTACTGTTGCACTTCTCCCTGGTGCTTAGGTAATTTAGCAAAAGATCGATAGACTATTTCTCGAAAAGCGCTTCTGGTCGATGCCATTTTCAGCGTTCGTGCGTGTGGCAGTACTTTGCTCGCCTTCCAAGCGACGAACATGTGCGTGCTGGCTGGACCTAACACATGTAGACTGTGATTCTCGTCAACAACGAAATGAAATAGAATGGAATTAACTGCATTCATGGAGATCAGATGGCAGGTTACTGGTCCTGAAGATCGTGTTAAAATGACAATTAAAAGAGCTCCGCAACCCAAACATCAAGGTGCAATGGAATGCGTATAAAATGCACAAATACACTGTTCATCGTAAAATAAAGAATATTTGCTTGAAGGTACAATAGTGCGTAAGGTACAGAAATACATAAAAACTTTTAATTCAAAATAATTAAGTTTACAAAGTTACTGAAAAAATGCGTACCCGTATTTTTTAATTTTTGAGTAGAATGCAACGCGTTTGAACACCCATCCACGAGAGCACATGGGAAGGGGGTAATTCTATATAAGATATTTTTAATTAAGTTTTGATTTAGCACAGTTTCCATCGGCTGTAAATTTGCATGCCTCCTCAACGACATTAATATTTTCATGGTTTAAAAAAAAAAACTTTTCAGCGCTATATAAAATTTTGTTCGCAATAGATCATCACTTCTTCTGCAGAGAATATTGCACGCCAACCATTTTGACAAACCAGGCAAAGGCTCTATCGTATATTAATGGAGCTCGACGCCTGCTTCATAAACCTCTGCAGACAAAAATAGCAATATGTCGAAAGTCATGTCCAAATTCAGACTTGAACTTTGTTTAGACGTTTCACTTCTCGTCTTCAACATATCGGCCGCGTGAGTGGAACTCCGAGAGTAGCCCGAGCTAGATTCAACGTCTGAAACAAACATAGTGTTTATAAAAAATCAAAAAAATCATTGAACCTATTGTGAATAACAAATATGACTGTCCAAAATGTCGACTATAGTGCTATATTGTGTACTATTTTTCTTGATATTATTAGCGCTCTTCTTTGGACGGATTTCGTGGTGGTCACAGCCGGCTTGAGTTTGCGCTTGCCACTCTTAAAACTGTTCCAGCTGCTGAAGGATACTCAACTCGCAGCACGCGGCTATAAAGTATTCCGAGCATAAGTGAAAATGTTTCACGTGACACTAATTCTCCTCGGCACACAGCTCGCGCAAAAGTACCTTGACGTGGCCGGCCTCCATTCCTTCCGGGGAACGGTTTTTTTTTTCTCCCATGAAAACAAAGGTAAAAAAGAAGCTTTTTCCCGGCACTGTTCCTACACTCTATCGCGGAGCACAAATTGCTACCCATATTGCAAAGGAACTTTCAACCTTGAAGCTGCGAAAAAATATTCTCGATCGCTGACGCCCGGAAAGCCACTTCGCGGCTGCCGGAGTCGCTCGTCCTCCTGCCCACCCGTGACGTACGCGGGTAGGGAAAAGTAGGGATTTTTCAGTGTTGCCAGTAGAGAGTCGCCTCCTGGAAACCTCGCGGCCGGCGTAACTTGAAAATTCAATAACTTCACGGAAAAATTTTATTTTTATACAATATTTTGGTTATCAGTTGAGAAGGGGTTTTTGATGCGGTCTGCAAATTTCCAGCCAAATCGAAGCCTACCGAAAAATCGGCGGAGTTCCCCTTTAAGGGTCCTCCTGTAATTGTTTTACTTCAATTTGGGGCACGAAGGCTGCAGAAAATCTTTTTTAAAGTACCGCTGAAGCCACTCCTTCCCGGAACGTTACGTCATAAAGGGAATTCTGGGAATCTCCGCTCTCGCGCATCTTCAGCGCCTAGAAAAGCGAGTCACGCGCACTATTGCTATTTTCAAAAAGGTCAGAAAAAGACATCCCGACCGGTGTTAGCGAGGGGAAATATACCCTGCAAGCTTGCAATTGCACGCGCTGCCCACACAAGCGACCCAAGCTTGGCGGCCGAAAGATCCTTAGGTGACGTAACGACTGGTCGGTAGTTTTTTCGTGTTTTCTCGCGTTTATTTACATCTTCGGTGAAAACGTACGTGATATTCGAAGTTTCGGGATAAAAATGCTCTACAATTCAGCTCTAACTCTAACCCTCCTAGCACTGATGTTGCGGGTGATGACAGTACAAAGATGTACGGCATCACACGCGGTGTCCGTGCTTGGGAGCATTGAAAAATAATTTTTCTGTCTTAAAACACAAAAGAGTAACATAATTGTAAGAGACCTTTGAAAATGATCACGTGTGATAAGTTTATTGAATGCACAGTACCAAAGACATTCATAATAGCCGAGTAACGCTTTCAGTACAATGATGCTCCATGGTTATCTTGGTCCGACTGCTTTAACGACACTCTCGACGCTTTGAAAGGGTCCAAAATGCCGATCACCATGGCAGCCGACAGCGATGAGCCATCACCTTAAGAGGCTTTGTCGACTGGCGTTGGTATTTGTTCGTGTCCGGCTAGCAAGTGGGAGGGCAGTGGCACTACTTTCCCAGATCCAGTGACTTTAGCGCAAGGCAGCTCGGTGCACGTGGAACGACAGTTCGCGCTGCAAAACCCAGGAATCCTGGGTTCAGTTCCTACCCCTGATCTGGATGAGCATCGTACCGGCAGTTGTGTATTATTACCGCGTGATGCACGTTAAATCCAGGTTAGCGATAGTACTTCACTGGCTAAATTCCTCATCGATATCGTAAACCAGTGCCAACATACAGTCGCCGGCCATATGAGCTTCCCCGGCCGAACGCCGACCGGAGCAGCGAAAATCCCGCATGCGGCGCGTCGAGCGTTGCCGCGTTCTGGGAGCCGGGCTATTGGGACCAAACCATTCCGTTATCAAAGGGGTGGACGCAGGAAGTTTAATAGCATTCCGCGTTTTTGAACGTGGATCTGAAGCACGGCGGATTACTCTCCCACTTCCGGTTGTAGGTAATCTCTGACGTGTTATATGCTACTTTTTTATTTGAAAAACCGGTTTGTCATTTTAAATATTTCCTGCCCGAAGGGTAATCCTACGCACAAGCTTTCTTACAATCTTTCTTAAACATGGACTAGAAAATGACAAGCGATTTTGAAATAATTCATTTAATCTATAAGGATATGCGATAGATAAAAAACAAAAAAATGTCGGTCGAAGCAGATTAAAGATTCAGGCACTTTTCATGAACGGGTTTTATCGAGGAGACTATTGTTCTGTGCTCAGTAGCGTGTTGCTTCGTAAATGGTAATTCTCTACACGATGACTTTGCAGGCGGCTTCCTGATCGGCCACTTCTCGCTTGCCGAGGGATCATTGTTGTCATGCCTAATATCATATCAAACATAGGGTTTTTACATTTGTAAGTCGATCGAACACTGCTGCTTTATCTACGCCTAAAGCAAGCTCCAGTTCATCAGCAGTTATAACATCATCTCCGAACACTTGGGGCCAACACCCGAAGACGACAATTGTAATCAACCATGTTTTTGTGATTCACACTTCTAAAGGCTGGAATCCCGATAAAAGCTATGCGTCCACCCCTTTGATAACGGAATGGTTTGGTCCCAATAGCCGGGCTCCCACAACGCGGCCAAGCTCGACGCGCCGCGTGCGGAATTTTCGCTAATCCGGTCGGCGTTCGGCCGGGGAGCTCATATGGCCGGCGACTGTACTTACATCAGCGGCAGACCAGCTTTACGCCGTCTAAATACGAACGTTAAAAAGAGGGATTGTTTTCACATTCAGTTAGAGGTTTCTGCGATGCGTAGTTTCTTTATGCGGGCTGAGAAACATGGTTTAATTTTCTCTAAACAATGTTCCCACTTCGTTGGTGTCCACGCACGACCCCAAGGAATGGCATTCTGTTGGTCGAACGACGTTTTAGCGAACAAAGTACCGCCCCGACTTTTAAGCGAAAGACGCATTAGCGGATGGTCGGCCGCCGCGAAGCGTCGTGTACGGGCCAGGTGGGTTAACATTTTTGGAATGAGCGGCCGCACGCTGTCGCCGCGAAGTAGCGTGAACGAAGGGGGCGGGTGGGTTAACACGCGCTCCAGTGATACGTCATTCGCTAAAACGTCGATTCGCTCAAATGACCACTTTTCGCTAAAACGTGATTAGCTCATGTGATATGGCCAAGCACTGGACAAGGTTCTGCAACACTTCGAACTTGACAGCTTACCTGCGACAGGGGCCGGGATTGAGAACCTCTGCAAGTGATGGATCACGAAAGCTGTTCTCCACGCGACAACGTGCAGCGGTTCGAAGCTCGAGCAACGTGAAATAAGCACTCTTTGGCCGCTGAAAGTTGAGACAAACGAGGCTGGGGGGCGGTGGCAGCGACGATGCGAACGAATAGATCAAGCAAAGATAATGCAGTCTGAGATAACGTTGTACTGCTATAATTTTTGGAATGGACGATGTTTTGCACCGCCTCACGAGTGTAATTTACACCACAAAATAAGGTTTTCTTTTCTGCGCGTGCGCGGATGTTTCTTAGTCGAGTGTACGTTCCGTTTTGGCTGAGACAGTCCCGTTTTAGAGGTTCATTTCGCAGTCCCGTCATTGTGCCTCACTGAAGCATATCATGGTTACGTTTCTGTGGGAACATGCATATATTTGAGTGGAAGAAAACTGAAACAACTTTTGCTTGTTAACGACGTGATTTTTGTTTTCTTAAATACTTTGAATACGTTAACTTCGCCGGAGTACAATTTCATTTAGTCTGGGGTTACATCTGACAAAACGTTCTGTTCGCATAGAAGTGTGTGGGAGCGGTTCACATTTCTAACCAGTTGTTAGAAATTAGGACGAGAGGTATACTTGTGATCCGAAGGAAGAACAGGGGAGAAATGATAATTGTTACACTGAACTGAATAAGACGTCGCAGAGCTAATTTTGTATATCTCGTTCATCTTGGCGTCGCCGCGTGGTTGCGTCGCGCCTCGTTTGAGACGCTTCAAGGCCTGCTGGCGGCGGTGCTGACGCGAGCTAGGCGACGCGTGCGTGGTGGGTCCACTTGTGATGACGTACGGAGGATGGGGAAGTTAAGGCGCAGCCCTTGTCTTGTGCGTGGTATTAATTAGTATTAATGAGGCTCGTGCCAAACCGCCAAACGTTGCCCGCGACGCCCCTCCCCCGTGCATACATGCTGACCCGACGACCCTCTGGGTACGTCCCGTCTTAACGCTCTGGGTTCAGACTCCGAAAGGGTTAAGACCCCTTCGGAGTCTTAACCCGAGACTCAACATTTGCTTGACCCCCGAGAGCAGAATTTCTCATAATATTTTAGACATTCCTAAAATATATATATATATATATATATATATATATATATATATATATATATATATATATATATATATATATATATATATATATATATATATATATATATATATATATATATATATATATATATTATATATGAGTAGTTTCATCTCAAATCGGGCAGGCTAAAAGGGTCCAATTTTAATTTTGTCGAAATAAATATATGTTTCGGGGGCATTTCTGAAACGAAGGAGGACGCTAACCGCATGTTGCCCAGATTTTTTGTTCTTGAGTTACGAAGCGTAGAAGCTGCAGTTGCAGAAACTAGTATTTTTGCCTGCTGTCGCAGGTCGCGTGTTTGACACCCTCTGCTGCCGCTACTGTTTTTTCTACATCATCTTAACTTTTTTCTCCTCATTTAATGGGTACTATAAATATACCTTCATTTATTCAAATAGTTTTAGAAAATTTAGTCTTTTTCTGAAAAAAATATTAAACTCGTCGTTCAAGACGAGTTTTGGTCAACTTTGACAGGTCCTTACTTTTTCTGTACTTAAGGTAAATTGTTGTTTTTTTAGCTCCATAGAAAGCCCAAAGCAAGCCCATTATAGATATGATAGTACAATTATGATCTGTAGACTAGCCGCTCCGTCACCCTCACGTAAACATTGTGAGAAATAACAAATGTTGAAAGTTTGAAGTCAATTTTCTCAAAAACCCCATTTTTGTAATTTTTTATTTTTTAAATTATTTTAGATATATATTGCAATTTAAGGTTATAATTATAATGCAATTAAATGCCCAACCTTAAATTGCAAGCTTCACCCTTGTTGGTGTTAGACTGGTGGCAGCTGATAATACCTGTTTGCTCTACTGACTGTGATGTGGACAGGTCGCGGGTTCGATACCTGCACCACGCGGATTTATTCGGTCCAGCCCCAGTCACCTAGCTGTGTTTGGAGATTTGTGTTCGTCCTTGGTGCCTCTTGTTCCCTTCTCCAGGAATTATTCTTGTCATCCGTGTTAAAAAACAAAAAAAAAACATTTTTTTTTTCAGGGGTTCTTTAAAGGCCGACGATCAGTTGGCGCTTTTTTTTTCTCGCTTCCTCCTCTCCTCCTCTCTCACCCTGTCCACCATTGCCTGTCTCCTCCTCCCCCATAGATAGGAGGACCTCCTGCCTTGCAGAATCTCGAGTCTGGTCGTCGGCCTTTAAGATCGATACGTCACGTGGCATCAAAACCTGGAACTAGGCCGCTTTGTCCCGAATCTTGGCCAGGCTAAAACTTTATATCAATATTCATAGTGCAGTTTGATCACGTCTTGCGATACATTAAAACCGCGACGGTGAGAAGCGTGTTCTGAACTCGTGGCACGAAGACATCAGTACTGTGAACGCTGCTCTCCCGGAGCATGACGGTCACCGTGCGCTGCTCACTTTTTAGAGCACTAATGGCCAGGCAAAGCGAAACACTCAACTCTGCATCACAATTAAAACTATTTTTGCTACAGAGAGTGACGTCGCCGGTGCCCAAAACGCGCTCATCTCTCTACGAAGCTTCGCTATATGAAGTTTCTGCAACTTTTAAATGTCGACAACACGCCTGTTTTCCTAACGCGCACCAACATCTCCGTCACCAGTAACATGCCCCTATTCCGACCGCTTCGTATTTGTAGACAGATAACTATATTTAGCGAACTGGCCAGCGTTCGCGAGCAGGCGCACGGGAAATCCTGGAGAATCTATTACAGTCTGTTCAGCCATTTTTGAACTACCGCCCGCCATCTATGGGGCGTTGGGCAGGAATAAGGATCGCTTCTCTCGACAAATATGGCGGCCGAAACAGGTCTTGCCGAACCATGTGTCAGCTAAACTCACGACGCTCGGATGATAAACAGGCAAGCATTGGCTACAAAACGGTTTGCGTGAGAAGCAACGCAAGGCGCACTTAACTCGTTAGTTCGTAAGTTCACCAATGCAAGCCGTAATTAATTCGTTCGTTAATTTGTCACGCCTGCCATTTTTGTTTCTGGACACAACCGAGGCAACTTCCTTCGCATCACTTCGGTGGCCACCACTCAAACTACTGACAACATGCAATCATGAAAGACCAGGCGACGAGCACAAATCTCGAAAGGACCCGTTTCGGCCAGTTCAATGTTTACCTAATATACCGCACCTAAAGAAAACTGTTTATCCAGAGGTTCAGAACTTCTACCTGGATCAATCTACGAGAAATTTCAACTATTATGTTTCGTAGATTTGTACCAACAAAACGACTTTTCACATCGGATTGCAGAACAAGAGATTCATGTTGAAGGCTCTGCTGTGGTTCAGCGTTGATTCGTATAGAGTTTCAATCTGTTTGATGTGGATATCGAAATTACTATCTACCACGAACAGTGCGCTGCTAGTCGTTTCGCCGTGAGACAATCTGTACGGTACTCACTGCAAGTAGCAAAATTACTTGTAATCGATTACTTTTCTAGAGAAATTTTGTAATTACTTGGATGTAATGATTATAAAGTAATCTCTAGAGTAATCTTATTACTTTTGGAAATAATAAAATGACTTGTAACCATTATTATTTGTCCCTCCCCTTCCTGATAGCTCATATTGCTTGTACGGGTATATCCTACCGGGAATCCGGGAATCAAAACAAAAGAGGAGGAGGATTTTACCAACCTTGTAGAACTAAGAAGATATAGTAGTTTATAGTTCGGTGACTCTAATCCAATAATGAGCGGTACAAAAGATCCGTTTTCAAACAGGCGTAAAAAAATCTAATTTCGTAAACGTGAAGTAATCGAAAAAGTACAGGTTACTTAAAAAAATAACGTCTAATAATTTTTTTAAAGTATATTCAAGTAATCTAACTGAATACCTTTTTAACTAAGAGTAATTGTAATGTAATTGATATTTTTTTCGAGTAACGTGTACAGGACTCCTCGCTACAGTACAGAGGTTGAACGAATTGCTCTAAGTTTTGCTCGCAATTACGATTGCCGAGTCAGCTACGTTTTTACCGAGTCCGTCTTTTTTCGAGTCTCGCTCTGATGCTTTGGAATAACATAGACCATATACATTTCTGTCGAGCATACGAATCGCCAGGTATGTCTATGTGTCACTTGTATTGAACGTACAAATGCCGACTTTTTCTCTCTCTTTGTTGAATTTGTTACCCCACTGTCGTGCTTCTTGTTATTAAAAGTGCTCACCTCCGTATTGCTAATTTAGTGACACTAGCGGGAACAATGAGAAAGAGGCAGGCGTCGAAAGGTAGTGGCTTGTGGAACCCACGGGGCTTATGTCATGGCTCCTCCAGGCGTTGCAAGCTCCTTGAACAAGGGCATGAATAGTGTCGTTAAATAAGCTTACGCTTCAGAGTAACGACACTTGGCCATATTGTGGCTTAAGTCATGGTTGCCAGTTATCTGAAGATTTATCTGAAGTCACAGGAAACGCTTTTCCGTCCTCCAAAAATGTTTAAACAGTTTGCGACAGAGCAAAGCAACATTGCATCAGCTTCCTAACACTGGGTCTAATGCTGAGGAAGTCGCACTTTGAATCATGACGATCGGCAGTTGCGTCTGCTCTGCACAAGACCCAAAATGGCGGCGCCCACTACAATGTAGGGGAACGGAGTGCCGATGCTCTAAGCACAACTCATTTAGTGGATCTAGCCATGAAGTGAACTCGAGTACATTATTTTCCTTTTCATCTTTATTGTTTATTGATTTCAATCATATCGAATAATGAACACAATATATCACAGTACGCTTGTGTAATTATTTATCTTAGATTTATTAACCTGACCCAGTACTCTATTAACCTGACCCAGTATTTGTCGATAGTAAATCTTCCAATATTTTTTCTAAGTGTGAAGGTAAAAAGACACGGACATTGATGATGATAGAGACGCCAACGCCGCCCTCAACGATTTCCTGAAGATTACAAATCAGCAGTTTCGTCTGCAATCCGACAGGTAGCGCAACAAAACACCTAAACAGTTTTTATTCTTTTTAAAATTAGCTAAGCTCAACACCCATCAAGAAACCAAAGCACGATCATTGTGACAATTTAATACACCGCAATATATATCCATTCCATACAATAAATGTTATTAAATGCCAATAAATCTGCGTGATTTTCATAAAAGAAATGTGTCAGAAACAGGTAAGTTTGAAGAGTTCCTGGAGCGTTGTGACTTTGAAAATGGAAAAAAGCCATCGTCCACTTCTTGGCCAACCATTGTAGTTCTAAATGTTATAAAATATTGTATCATAGTCAAATTATTTTCTCAGCAGCATTTGAAGCATCGCGACTCTGGGCACAAAAAATGGCTATGTTTAATATAGAATGTCTAAACAAAAAATGTTTACAGGAGATTAAATCTTTCTATGCATATTACGAATTATTGCCACTACAGCTGTAGCTAATTTCATTGCCCTAGCGCACGTCATTAAAAACATATTTGTGCTGACAAATTACAATTTTAGAGAATATTTGGAGAGATGAGCAAAACAAAGTAGTGCAAATACGAAAAAACTATATCGTTACATTCTGTTCCGACATCATCTTAACAAAACGGTTCCATTGGAACCGTGTTAGCTTTATTAGATTATTCATGAAATATGAACCAGCGGAGCAAGCGAGGGTCCACGCCATCATATTCACAACGCTACAAATGCGCATGAAAAATATAAACCAATACATACATAATATCAAATGAAAGATGATTCGAACAACATCAATCCCACAAGACAATATTCAAAATAATATGAGCAATGACCTGCCAAAAAGTACCTAAACTGCCACATTCAGTGGGACCGTGGCCTTAACAGATATCCTCCAATCACAATTTTTAGGCAAGGATGTATTCAAGCATTTTATTTCAGAACGCTGGAGTTATAATTTTGCGACTCTTCGTAACTGAAACGGCAACGGACTTGACTTTGACGTCACAACGGCAATGCACTTTATATCTCTTGATTTCAGTCGCCGCAGAGGCGGTGACCGAGATCACGGTTTAAACCATGACCATGAATCCGTGAGAATTTTGACCCTGACACAGAACGCGCACCCTTTTTGTAGCTTGAGCTACACTGGCCGAGGTTGAGCAGTTTCGCGTGGCTCGCATAATGAGCCGTGCTCCGTGCTGCGCATGTGCGAGGAGCAGTGACGTCCCACGGCGCACAGCTGGTGCGCCGGAGCCGCCGCCGCCGCGCCCGTCTCGCCGGTCTGCGCATTCCAGAGGAGTGACGTCATAGCCGCGGCAGACGTACTGGCGCCGCCGCGTGCCCAGCTGTGCGCCTCCGTTGCGCAGTAGCCAAGTCTGACGCTGCACCGGAGCCGCTTGATGGCGCCTCTATTTTGTGCGCATAAGCTCACGCTACGCATATCCCGGCATAACCGAGCTAAGCCACTGCAATTTTTTTTCAGTTTCGGCTCATGTTTCAGAAATCTTTTCTCGTCAATGTCACCTTTTTGACTCAGTAAACGCACTCATCACCTTTAAACTCCCTATTTCCACCAATCTCTTACAATTACCCATGCATGTAATTTCCGCCTCATCCAGAAACAAAATATACCTGCGTCGCGGTGAGCGGCTCCTTCAAGGTCATCTGGGCTTCATTTTCCTTCGCAGGATCATCACGGGGGGAATATGCGGCGCTGGCGGCGGCGACCTTTTCGCCGGTTCACCCCGGCTCTCGCCGGCTCCTCCCATTGACCAAACTCTCCAAATATACGGCTCTCGATCACTGATCTATATTATAGGGGGCTGAATAGCGCATTCAGCAAACAGGCATGAAGCCACCGGAAGTAAGCGGCTTGTCCCGGAAGTGAGCGCTTGGCAGGCTTTGTAACCCTTCCGAGTGCTGGTTCGAAAAGCGTCGAGGGCGCTGGATTATCGGTTGTCGCCTCAAGAGTGCCTGCTTGTTGCGCAGTAAGCGCTCATGCGTGACCCGGAGAAGTATCAGTGAGAAGTCATTCAATGTAAACATTTTGAGATTCTGGTTCATCAAGTGTGCACATCCCGCAAGTTCAAATGCCTCATTTTCGGGATTTAATTCGGAGAATGATAATAAAACCCACTCAAGGACACCCGAAAGTACGGACCAAAACATCGACTAAATGCACTAGGAAGCCCAGCAGATGCCCGGCTTCCGGGACAAACATCAAACTTCCGGGGCTTCACTTGCGCCCTGCTCGGAGAGCGGCTATGCGCCATGCAGCCCCCTATTATAGATCAATGGCTCTGATTCCAACCAGAGGCGTATATGCAGAAAGTATGGTCATTAATTGTTATGAATAGGGCGAAAAGAAAGGCACGGGATTGGTCAAACTTCTTCAATGACCTTGGGCGCGATGATTGACAGGTCTTGTGACCAACAACTAGCCACAAATATTCCCCTAGCGGAGGCAATGAGCTTAGCGAATACTCTCCAATCACAATTTCTAGGTAAGGATGTATTCAAGTATTTCATTTCAGGACGCTACAGTTGAAATTTGCGACTCTTCGTAACTGAAACATCAACGCACGTGACTTTGTCGTGACGGCGACATTCAGACGCACTTAATCTTTCTTTTAATTGCATTTGCGACCGCGGCGTTCGTGGCCGCGGCAGTTGCCGCGGCCATGACGGAGTGGACGGTAAAAGTGTGGACTCGACTCCGTGGGAGTTTTGACCCCAACCCCGAACACGCAGCTTACATATTGAGTTGCGTTCACATTTCAGGAAATTTTTCGTCAGTGTCGTCAATGTCACCTTTCCTGGCTCAGTAAACGCACTCAGCGCCTTGACACTCCCTTTTCCACCAATGTCTTACAATTACATATTCATCTACGTTCAGCATCATTCAGAAGCAAAAATGCTCGAGGTCCACCTAAGCACTTCTCATGAGTTGTGAATGTGAAAGCATGCATGTCGTTCTTCCGCTCCCATTTTTTTTTCTGCGGCGTACTGGCGTAGACGGCCGAGCGCGCGCTCTCCTCGCCGCGCTGACCTCGGCAGTGGAGCCGCTGCCTTCCTCGGCGGCCAGACGCTTCATGTTACTGGCTTTCTGGTGGCACTAGAGTGCCTTCATACATACGCACGCTTTTGCTTGAGTGGTGACATCTGAGCCATTTTTCCGCCCAATCGTTTTTTTTTGCATTGTGAAGTACGCGCAATCCGGTGTCACTCAGCTTTGGCTAGACGCCATTTTACCGCCCAAGTCACGCACAGAGTGCGCGAGAGCGTCACGCGCTGGACATTCAGGGCAACAATGGATGTCTTTACCCTCAGACAGACAGACATGTAGGTGCGGCGGCACGGACACTCAGCGCCTTGGGGTGGCGGTCGTTGAAACTGACGCGCACCAGCCAATGGGAGCCTCGTTGCTTGAAACCATGACGCGCGCCAGCCAATGGAACCGAAGCCTAAATCCATCAGGTTTCGGCTTCACTGCGCTCCATTGGGCGTGGGGAAACTAGGCGCCGTTTGGCTAGGCCTTTCGCGCGGCTTCAAAGTTGGGAGCCCTCAGATCGCGGCTTCACTTGGAGAAAGGAGTTTAGGTGCCGTTTGGCGCGGCTTCAAAGGCTGATGACGTCGGCTCGTTCCGTGGGACAGTTAATGCTTTCGAATTAAAAATACCTGCTCCGAGCTACACGAACCCTTGAAGGTCATCCCAGCACATTTTTACTTCCCAAATTTATCACTGGGGAATACTCGCGGCGCTGCCCGCGACGTCGCTTTCGTCGCTCCACTCCGGCTCCCGCCAGCTCCTCCCATTGACCAGACTCTCTCTAAATACGGCTCTGACGTTGTCCCTCGACACCGTGACGTCATAGTGACAAGTGACTACCACTACTTAACGACAAGCCAAGTGACGCCGTGACTTCAAGTGGCACCTGTGGCGGACGCAGAAAAGGGGGGGTCCGGATGTTCTGACCCCCCCCCCCCTTCTTAATTCTGCATGTGTAAAATTCATAGGCCGGGAAAAAGCAACACCGCCTAGGAGACAAAGGACGTAGTGCAGACAAAATCTGTGTCCAGCGTCACCAGCGAAGGCCAACGCTGGTCACAGTTTCGAAACGAGTGCTGCGTCAGCACTCGGCTTCGTGTCAAGTTTGAGCCGAACGGTGACGCAATCATCGCGTCCAATCTGCGACCAGAGTTGGCCTTCTCTGGTAACATCTCTATCAGAACTACGGCTTTGTTATCTAGGAGGTGTTGGAAAGAGACGGGCCGGGGGGGGGGGGGTTCTTTTCAAAGATCTGATACGCTGACCCTCCTTTCTGGAAACACCTGCAGTGCGCTAACGTCCCTGGATACAGTGAAAACACATCCAGGGACTTTAGCTATGCGCCCCTGAGCAGCACCTCCTGGATACCAAAGCCGCAGTGCAGATAGAGATATCGTCATCAGCGAAGGCCGACTTTGATGTTCGCCCTCAAGCTTGACCCGAAGCCGAGCGCTGACGTCGCACTCGTTTCTAATCTGTGTCCAGCGTTGGCCTTCGCTGGTGGCGCAAAAATGTCGGCACTACGGCCTTGTCTTTGGTGCTGCCCTGAGTGGCACGATGGCGCCACGTGACACCATCACTTCACGTGACGTCGTGTGACACCGCAACGTCACATAATTTAATAATATAACGTGTGGTGACATCGCGATGTCACGTCAGCGTGATGTCACGGTTCCAGATGTCATCACTGTGTGTGATGATACGATGTTACGCCATGTGATCATGTCACATGACGTCGTAGTGTCACATTACTCATAGTATCACATGACATCACAGTGTCCCGTGGCGACCGTCACAAGTTGATGACCTCACCCAAACGCCGTTCGCTAAATTTAGCGGGCATTGGGGTGACCCCCTTCCTGCAGGCAAAATGCGGGACACTCTGATCAAAGGGGAGGGGAGGGGGAGAGAAGGCGGGGAGAAGGGGGGGGGAAAGAGGAGGACGGTATTTTTCACGGCTTTTAGAAAAAAGTATTAAAAAAATTCACCATCACGCACACCCCGATATCCTGTGCAGTCCGAAAGCATATTATACACCTGAAAATTGTGTGGCGGCAATTAAGCTAAAATAATTTTCACTCACAGTGATATATTTTTGCGTAATTGTAATGGTAAATATTTCATTATCAGTGCCTAAGTTGAAAACATTTAAATTGACTGCAGCTAGAACCCAATGCATGAAAGGGAAATAAGAAACAGTAAATCGTTTTGACTTATTGTTTCATGTCTATACTTACTCGTATGCTAACATGCTCTTGCACAAAATTAGAACCTTATGTTGTTGTTCTTACGACCCTTGTGAGTTGCAGGTTGTTTTGCCTTGTGTGGCCGTCTTCACTAAAAAAAGCTTTCCATAACAACCCTTTCGCATGATACGGTATGATTTGCAAATAATTACAATAGTTTATCTTTCAACTTTTGGCATGCAATTTTCGCTCGCAATATTTTGCCATCAAGGGTAGATCCGCAACGGCACATGGGCGTCGTACCCCTGCATGAGCGACGGTCGTTTCCAGCAGTGCTTGTATAGAAAATGGCAAACCACCGAGATTCACACGTTAATCAGCGACCTCTGCGCTACTCCGTGGCCCGTTCTTCGGAAGCGCCATAATTTGCGTAGTCGAATGCATGACGTCACAATGTGAAATGCGGGACATTTTAAAGATTTTAGGTATTTCTTGCGGGACGCGGGACACGACCTCAATGTGGGACAGTCCCGCGAGTCGCGGAGGGTGGTCACCCTAGCGGGCATTAGTTCATTTAATAGAGCTTATTCATATTTGTGGCGCCATCTATAAGGTATGATTCGGCCTGCATCAAGGACGACACGCCATCCTTGTTTTGAGGCACTCGAAATGTGATGCATATATAGGGTGTCACAAGTCACCATGCTCAATCTAAAATTGACCGCAAAAATCGACGCCTGCACGTAGCAATATAAATTGTTCGTCAAAGGTGTATTTCCAGATCGTTCTTTTTCTTGTGAGATTAGAAAGGGTAGCTCCCTTCTGTAAAGGGAGCTGCCCTTGTAGCTCCCATTCTGTAAAGGGAGCCGCCTCTGCGGCGCACAAGAGCCTGCGCCGTGAGTGCGCAGCCGCGCTATAATAAAACGTCATTCTCTCTACCAATGCGCCAACTTCGCTGGATATCCGTCTTCACGGGGTGGAAGAGCGCTCAATTTTTACGGCCCATTTTTTTTATCAAGCCTGCGTGATTTGGGACACCTTATAGATCGCAGTGACGCATCAACTTACTCAAAGCGTTTCTCGTCAATCTTAGCGACTCTGGTGCAGCACCCGCTTTCGGATTCTCAAATTCACTGATATTTAGAAATCTCTTAAAATAATTATCTCTTCTGGGCTTTGTTCGTGATACGAAATGTATCCACATGTCACGAGGCTTATGTTAGTTCTTACCTGCTGCACCCCTGCTAAACACTTGCGCCTCGTACGGTGAAATCGTGAAGCTGCGCCTTTGTTAATTGAACCCAGACGCCTGCGGGACGCGTCTCTAGCTCTTTTCGTTTAAAAACGTTTTTCGCTAATTTGGAAGTAAAACATTCAACAAACGCCTCGTGATTGTATATACCGGTCGATAATATATCTTGTCAAAAGTCAGCGTGCGAGAATTTTTTTTTTATCCAACGGTTACCGCAATTTTGCAACTCCTTGTCCAGATTTGGGTCAAAATGCAGACGAAGAGGCCGCCATATCTGAGGATTATTCCCGGAATTCTTCTGCAACATGCTGATAGGCGCCGCCAAAAGTGCATAAGGTATACTGTGGTTACATGGCTATTCACTTCTATAAAATTACCCGCTAAATTTAGCGGGGAAATTGCATTCCACATGTTCCACTTATGTTACGATTCTTTGTTACTCTCCCGTTACACATTTGCACTTCCGTAATTACACTTCCGTTACACTTTTTTTTGCAATATATATATATATATATATATGGATGGTTTCGTCTCAAATCGGGCGGGCAAAAATAATATAATTTAGTGACGAAAAATATATGTTTTGGGGGCGTTTCTGAAATGAAGGAGGGCACAAACCGTGTTGCCCAGATTTTTTTGTTCTCGTGTTTTGAAGTCCTAAAAGCCGCAGTGGCAGAAATGAGTATTTTTGCCTGCCGTCGCAGGTCACGTGTTTGACACCCTCTGCTGCCACTACTGTTTTTTGGACATCATCTTAGCTTTTTTCCCTCATGTATTAGACACTATAAAGATACCTTGATGTATTTAAATATTTCTAAAAATTTTCTGTTTAAAAAAAAAAAAAAACCGTCAAACTTGTCGTTCAGGTCGATTTTTGGTCAACTTTCACAGGTCCTTACTTTGTCGGTACTTAAGGTAAATTGTTGTTCTTTAGCTCTATAGAAAGCCCAAAAGCAAGCCGATTATATATATAATAATACCATTATGATCTGTAGATTAGACGCTCCGTCACCTTCAAGTAAATGTTGTGAGAAATAACAAATGTTGAAAGTTTAGAATCGATTTTCTCAAAAACCGGATTTTTGTAAATTTTTATTTTTAAATACTTTTAGATATAGTAGTCGACTATAAAAAAAACATCTAGAAATGTAATATTTTGGTCGTATGTCCCTCTATTTGAGCCGCAATCGTGTGAAATGTGTGCTTATTTGACTAAAATACAGCAACCTCACCTCTTTTTTTGTCTACGTTTTTGAGAAAGACCCCTTTGCAAGACTTTTCTTTCTAGAATGGGAAGTCTGTTTGAAAAGGAATGAGGCATCGCTGGCTGAGCTAGGACTCGAATACGAAGACGTACTGGGGCTTCAGAAGTTTCAGAAGTGTACAAAAAATTACATTCTCCACTTCTTCATCGGACGCGCCCAGCGAAGAGCCATATGGCACGAGAAAACGCACGCGAAGTCACGTGCTGTCATCTTGAACTTCTATTTTGCTGAAAATTGGAGTGTCGCGATCCAGCGCGCAGTGCAAGGACATCACTGGAAGGGCAAGATGGTTTCCATCTTTACCTGCATGGCTACGACCGAACAGGGAACGTTAATTCTCGGCGTAGTGAGCGACGACATCGTCCACGACCCGTCCCACGCGCTTTTTACGCTCAACGTTGTCGATGGCCGGCTGGAGGAAGTATTGCTTATTTTCACGCAACTCGTTTATATTTCAGACGGTGCCCTTGAAAAACAGGCACCAGGTGTACGAA
>JAZHYW010068198.1:0-10427 GCA_037355805.1 Ixodes ricinus
CTGGAGACTGTTCACCAGTATTCGGATGAAGAGGTAAGTGGGCTACGCTGATACACATTGCTTATCGACACGTGTCTTTCACGTCATGATTAACTTACAGCATTGTTTACGTTCAGTTTCGCAGGAACTTCAGACTCATGCGGCCGATCGCGTACGAGCTGATTGACAACTTCGGAGCCTCGCCTATGTTCCCACCTGCGACCCACGGAGGATCGCCAGCGAAGACGCCCGAAGAGCATGTGCTGTCGTTCCTCTGGTATGATTACTTTATGTCTTCGTTAAATAATTCGACAGTAAAGCAGAGATTGTTAGTCCGAATGCTCAGTCTCGTTTTGTTGGTTCCCGTGTTTAGACGTTCATGACCCAAGTTGAATTTCAACGCTGGGCTGTTCGAAGAATACCATCAGGTGTATTAATGCCATTCATTTCACTTGGAATTTGCATAAAATTAGCGATCGCGCGACTAAACCATTTTACCAAGCGCACAAACATGCTGCTGCTGAACAACTTTCAGGAAGGTGAATTAGTTGCATTTTATTTCTCTTACCAGAGTGAGGCGTTTCCATTGAGATGCTCTGTGTGCTTCTAATTGAGGTATCCCGGTTTGCTGTTTTGTTTTCAGAAGCAATAGAGTAATATATTGTCAGAGAAAGAGAGAGAAGGTGTTGAAAAGAAAGGAAGCCTGGAACATATTTATTTATTTATATATATATCTATATCTATATATACCTATATATATTTTGTCAGAATTTTCTTGGGACAGCGCAAGAAAGCAATTGGAGGGAGAATGATGTGAACACATGTAAAGATATATTCATAAAAGCAGGCCTCTCTATGCTTTCACATTTCAATAACCCAGTTTCCAGTGGTTTGTCACTCACATACTCGACGGTGGAGTTAGTCATCGCAAAATGTTTTTCTTTAGAATCCAGGGTGCGAAAATGCTGTCCCTCCGTGACTCTGCATAAACCGTGGGTAGACGTTCAGCTAGCTTGACAGGAGTTTCCTGGGCGCTGGAGCATAGCCAGCTGCCTGTGAGCTCCCCTTGGTGCGTAGCCGAGGACGTAACATCCTTTCCGAGAAAAAGGCTTCCTCTAGTCCGCCCCGTGCTCGTCTAATTCATCTTTCTTCAAAATCTGTTGTATGGAGATGGTGGGCCATTTTGAAAGCTTGGCAGACATATACACAAACTCAACTCTGTGACGTCACGGCGCGGTGGTGGCGCGTCGGTCGCACTTCCGGTCTGGGGCTGTGGGCAGAAGTCCCCATGCCAGACGTGTATTCCTGCATTGTTTTGAAAGGAACCAGACAAAAACCTGCCCTCTCGTCAAAACGCCGCAACTGGGGCCGTACCAAAAGTGTCGAGAAAGGTTTGAAGGTCAGTTTTCACGTGCTCGGCTCGTCCGAGAATCTGGATATGTGCCGTGAAAAGGGAAAAGCAGACGCCGTTGGACAACGATTGCTTGGGCGGGAAGCACTTTGGGTTGAATTCACGGATACTTGTGGTCATCAGATTTATTTGTTTAGTTCCAACATGAACGCCAGAAAACAGTCAAGTTGTGCGGACTACGTTCAGTGCGTCTTCAAGTTCAAACGGCCGCCTGATCGTTCAAACTGTCGCCTGCTCTTCCAAACGTTTCTGCTTGTCATCTGCTCTCTTAGACGCCGGCCCGTAGACCAAATGTTGGCCCGGTACTTGCGATAAGAAGTAAGTGCAGGCCTCAAGACTTAAATTTGAAGGTTGGTAAGCATGCTCGATGTAAACAGTAGATACAAGGAGGTGTTGATCATTGTTACCAGTGACCATCGCCGACTTGTTATGCCTAATTCACTTGGTCTGATTCTGCTTGCGATTTTCAGTATCGACGTCGACCATCTCAGCTACGGTTCACGCTTTTGCAGCCCGAGCGGCGTCGCGACTGAAAATTGCGAGCGAAATCGCATCATGTGAATCAGGCATTAGCGTACATACTGCGGCGTCCACGCGGAATGAATCACCACATGTCACATTATTCACGCGAAGTCTTGCGGTGTAACGAGCCTCGGTAATTTTGCTGACGCCGCTCAAGTAGTCAGACATCGCCAGGAAGACATAGAATCAGCAATTCATACGCGAAAAAGGGCAGGGGACTCACACCGACGCCGACAACATTGCATTTCAATTGTTTTGTTTGTCGGCGACGGCGAGCTTCTTGCCCACACCCCCATTGCGCATGCGCGGCGCTGGTGGCGTCGGCTAGGGGCGCTCCGGTTTGTTTGTAAACATGAGTTGGTGTATAGTGTCTTTCGCCATAAGGCTGGACAAAAGGTTTACGGGCACTGGAGCACAGCCAACCTCCGGTGAGCTTGCCTTGGGGCACAGCCGAGTTGACAGGGACATTTTTGAGAGAAACGTATTTCACTAGACTCTGTTGATTTCATCTACTTTCTTTTCGCCTGCTTGTTTACGAATGGCCCGTCTTAATCTTTCTTTTCTTATTTTTTTTTTTTTACAGCGAAGCTGTATTGGGTTTTTTCCCAGCAGTTGGGCGATCCGGTGCGGTCTCTCGCTGCTCTCTGGTGCACAGCTCATCCCTCCTTCCTCCGGTGCTGGCCGGAAGAGAGAGAGAGAGCTTTGCACACGGGCACGTTAGAAATACATGTTTGCAAGTATGTCCTCAGGGCGTCACCATCTTGCTCAATTGAGGTTCCCATGGCCATAATTAGATTACGACGCTTTGCTGATTATGGTCGTGCCCAAGCACGCCTCAGGTAAGCAAGATGGCAGCGCCCTGAGTCCGTACTTGCAAAACTTGTATAGGCTCTGCTTGCAGAGCCACATTATACTATTGCTTTTCCTTTCGCTGTTAACTCTGCATTAGCAAGGAAAGGGTCACATGCGTGAATTCGCTCCAAAGTTATGAGAACAAGCGGTCTTGCCGAACGACTAGTTTCCGGCGGAACGCAATTTGCGCATGGCTACGCTGTGGATATTTCAGACTAATTCGTCTGTCATCAGTCAAATTCATGCAACGCCTGCCTCATGCAGTGCAGTCATGATAAATGTCTGTGTACTCTGTTCTGTCTATACAGGTACGCAGCCAACAGATCCTGCATTCGGGATGTCGCTGGCCGTTTCAACATCGCAGAGAGCTCCCTACATCGAATGATGAGGCGGGTAGTGGACTTCATCCTGAGCATTGGTCCGCAAGTAGTGAAGTTCCCCAGTGACCTTCAACAAATGGCAGAAGACTTCCAGAAGGTTAGAGTTGTAATTTTTTTATGCTACTTGTAGTTGTTCATTTTTCGAGGATACAAACTGTTCTCTTTTGAACAGCCCACGTAACTCACACTCCTTGCGTTGGTTTATTGCCACGTGGTTTATATAATAAATTTAGAAGAAAAGGTCTCCCATCATTTCATGCAATTCAGCCCCTGAGAATGGCGGGACATACACACCATCATTTTTGATCCCGGAAGGGCATGCCTTGCCGCCTGCACTTCCGACTTCACAACAGTCATTTATTTACATGCTTTATCATATAGGAGACATCAGTTGTGTATCCCAAGGGGCATATGAGTGAACTCGAATCGCAACCAGGCAGGTTATTTGCACAAGTTCACATACACCGAGGAGGAGCTGCGGTTGACATTACAAGCCATGACGTCGGTCTGCATACACCAAGATTACACACACTTATCAGATCGTCACTTTTCTACATTAGGCTAGTCGGGTCTGCAAAGTCGAAGCTTTGGCTTATTGTCGAGCAGTGGTAAACGAGTTTGGTCTTTATTTTGCGTCGTGTGTTTTGAATACATCCACGCTGGTTTATTGAAGACACATAACCTCAAATGCATTGAGATGCACGTGATAAGAAAACCAGCTTTGCATCACTGTCTGTAGCAATTCCATTTATAAAAAATCAGCAGAACCCATCCTTTGGGAATGATTATCTACGTTAATGCGAATAGCATCAAACGGTGCGGAGTTATGCGCGTTCGTCAGGTGGCCGGCACACTCTAGATACGCCAGCCCACTCTTGAGGCGATTCTAAATTTGTTGACACTTTCACAGCCCTGCGCACGATCTCCGCAGCCCAGCACGTGCGTTTGTGTCACTTAGGAAGGCGAGCAAAGCACGCGCCATACGCACAAACACTCAAAATGGTACCGACCAGACTTTCTGGCGTCTCAGCTAGTCTCAACCAACGGTACTCTAAACGGTTGTTTATATCTTTACCATAGGACGCGCTTACAGCGCTGTCACAGCTACCGGTGCGCGCGCGTTCCATGCACGAGGGCTCATTCCGCTCTCGTGAGGCTGAGCTAGAGGTCTCCCGAGCGCGGGAGAGGGTGAGCTTGAGGGAGAGGGTGAGCGCGGGAGAGGTGAGCTAGCCCTCGTGCATGGAACGCGCGCGCACCGGTAGCTGTGACAGCGCTGTAAAGCGCGTCCTATGGTAAAGATATAAACAAATGTTTAGAGTGTGGTGAATGACTGCCTTCATAGCTCTGTGGTTAGCGCGTCTGCCTGCTGATCAAAGGGTCAACGGTTCGAATCCCAGCCGGCGCCGGTCTTTTTTATTTATTTATCGACCCGGGGCGTAAGAGGTTAGATAGCCAGATAGATAGATAGATAGATAGATACATAGACGAAAAGTGCGTGAAGTATCCAAAGAATGCTATTCGCATTAAAAGCATTTCCAAGCCTATTGGCCGGGCTTGGCTCTCATTGAACATTACAGCTATTTTTAAACCACTGCACCACTCTGGGATTCCTAGACTTCTAGTGGTGTCTTGTACAAGATAAATTGTCAGGGCACTGAGGTGGGCGGTCTCCACTATGGGTGGTTTCACGTTTTGCCATTTTACTTCTAATGCATAGATTTCAACACGGTGAAAGAGTAGAGGAGGTGTCTGGCACAGCGCCGACTCGCAACAGAGCAAGCGTGGTAACGGTTTGCTCGCATGTCCTCCGCACACCGTCAGATGGCGCAGCAGTTTTCGGGTCCGTATGGGGCAGCGGCACCGAAGGGCGAGTCGGAGAAGTTTGCCTGGGTACGGGCCAGCCCACGGCTCAGAGGCTGGCTCAGCTTGCAGATCGGGCTCGGAGTTCAGAACCCCAATTATGAAAGGCGCAGGCCGGGCTGGGTTTTGCATTCATGGCTACAGGGCAGGCCTGGTATTGTACGAACATCTCAAAAAGCTGTTCCAAGACTACAGTAACAAAACAAATCGTGTTGTGCTGGTTCTTAGTTGTTGTTTTTTATTTTATTTTTAGGATGCTTTGTTTACGGGCAGGAGACTTTTCAAACGCGTGTGTGTCGTCGAGCGGCGTGGTGGTCATTTTCGTTGCCTGCGGTGCCGCCATTGTGTAGCCAAAGCTTCTCTCTCGTGAACATATGCGGATGCACAAAGGCACACCCTCGTATTGGAACGCCACCTGTACATATGAGTGCGACCGCATCCACAATACGAGGAAAGAGATTGCTTTCCTCAACATTATTGTCTTGAAGCCCATTTTCTTTCAAAGCGCGTTCTCGCCAACCCCGACAAAACGGGGACTGTAAAAATTAGCGTTATGCGGGCCGTGCTGGACTGACTGTCGGAAATTGGCAGCGGGCCGCAGGCAGGGGTGGGAGCCAAAGTGACAGCGGGTCGGGCTGGATCGGGTGGTTTAATATTGACACATGCAGACCTCTAGGCCGTAAGAAGTGTTTGTCGTGTCGGGGCAACAAAACAATCTCCTGTGCCGCGTTTCACTGCCGAGACGAGCCCCTGTACCGAGTTTCTTTCGAGATTTGTACCGCGGTGCACAACGGCCATGCGTCAGTTCTGCCGTGAAAAGTTTTTGCTGTTCTAGTGCCTAAAGATGAGGAATGCCTGCGCATACGACAACATGCTATTCTGATTAGATAGTGTTTTTTATGCATCAGACTAGGTCTGTGAGACAATTTGCGCCTGATCTTGTTTCTAAAACATGGACGGCGCCATACGGTGTTAAGTTCCTTTCGCACGTCTACATTTGAGCGCGTTGCATAGCGGCAACCGGATGCGTTGCGAAGAGCGCTTGCGCAAAACTTGCACGCACAGTTGCGTTAACATGCAGTCAAGAGCCAACAAGAGCGCGCTATCGTCGCTAGCGGCTCACCAATTGTAAGCGAAATCCACGGCAACATGGCGCGTCCAGCGACAGCGTTGAAGTGTTCGATCTTGAGGCAATCCCACTGGCTTCCCCGACATTTTATCAAACTTGAACCATCGCAGCCTTGGAAAAAGCGTCCTTACCTCTCCCCCAAAACAAAAAAGCTAGTTCTGCGAGCGGAGAATCGGATAAGCCTCGTCGAGTGGCGCGAGCGAACATGTGACCCTACTCTCCTCTCTCGGCTTCTGATTGGTCGAACGCACCGCAACACTTCAAAGAGTTGAGCGAGTCTCCACTCGCTTGCGTCGCGCTACCGAGTGTTGTGGGAAGGCGCTCGTTGTATCGCAGTGAGCGCTGCTCGCCTCAAGGACGCCGCAACGCACTCAAATGCGAATGTGTGTATGGGCCTTAAATGTCCTGATGAAGGCTTTTTTGTTTTAAATAAATGATAAAAAAGTATTATTAGTTATGTGTTCAAAGTGTAGATATCGGGAATCAATAACTTTGCAAATGGTGTACACTGTTATATTTGCCGCCGCAAGGGCCCAGACGTTTTGTTATTCAGGTGTTTGACTATATTGGCTTTTATTGCCAACCATGGCCTCCCCAAAGTGTATGTAAACCTACTGAAATAGTTTCTGGTTACCATTCGGTTTTATTGGTGTCCCTGTTGGCATGTGCTGGTGGTGGTGCCTGTATGACAGACAGAACATGTGTTTAAGCTGTTATTATGGTTATGCAAAGTTTAAATAGCTTGCTTTGTAATTTTTGAGGCTACTGGCTGATAACAATGCCACACTTCTGTTATGTTCCACTGTTCGAAAAACTGGCAGAAGTGCACCTGTGTGGTTAACAATTTTGATTTGAAAAAGTTTCACTGTATACAGCACTCCTAAATCCAGGGCACATCGATTCAACCGCTTATTCTCGCACACAAGGGAGGTGGGCCCCACGCGCTGCTCATAGTAGGAGATTTCAACGCTCCTCACACGGCCTGGGGATTCCCAACCTGCAAGCCAAAGGGCAGAGAACTCTGGGAACAAGTCCAGACACACCATTTCACACTAGAAACAGGCATGAATACCCCTACACGCATCGGCAACAGCGCCCAACGCGACAGCACCCCGGATCTCATTCTATCCCTACACACCAATAGGGTAAGATGGAGGGTTACGTACCGACCAAACACCAGGGTGTCGAACCGGAACCGAGACCGAAAACCGGAACAGAACCGTTATTTTTAGCCGAACCGGAACTGAACCGAACCGAAATCTTCGCCGCCATCTTGGAACTGAACCGGAACTGAACCGGAAAAATATAACGGTAACCGGTTCAAAACGGTTCACGGTATTTTTTTAATCACAAAATAAGTGTTTGAGAGTAAAAGTTAGCAGCTGTATTTATATGTATTGATCAAATTGTCATATACCGAATTGCAATGTATGAGAAATTGTGGGTTTTCATGGCGCTTTTGTATTGGCACTACGATTAATCGTGTCATGTGGTCACCTGACGTCATGGTGTCAAGACATGCTGTCACCTAATGTCACGTCACGTGGCCCCGCGACGTAGTCGCATGACTCACGCGTCAAGTCGACTTAAATTCAGAACGTCAATATAGTCCGTTGCAACTCAAGAAGGTAGGGCGAGGGAAAGGAAGGCCGGGGAAGAGGAAGTAGGCAGAACGCTGGAGAGAGGTGGAGGTTTCCCCCTCTCTTCTCCAGCGTTCCGCCTCCTTCTTCCTCCCCGGCCTTCTTTCCCTCGCCCTACCTTCTTGAGTTGCAATGGACTATAGATTTATTAGCGTTGTTGACTCCGCGACGTCACGTGCCATCACGACTTCTCGCCGCGAGTCATGTGACACCGTGACGTACTCGATTGTCATGAGCCCGAGTCGAGTGCTCGGGTTCTTGACAATCAGCATCGCCAAACATTCGTGTTGGCTCGTGTTCAATCAAAGATGAGAATAGCCGAACTCTAATAAAGCCTAAAGCTGAACCCATGCTTTATTCTTTGCCAACCCCAGCGCACGACTATGATGAACACTGTCGGTGTACAAGAAGCGTCAGATTACATCGTCGTCTATAATAGCAAGTTCAGGAGGGGAAAGTTGTTTCTTTTCTTTATTTTTTCTGCGTCTGCCATTGAGCGGAGAGGAAAACTAATGGGTGTTTTTGCAAGCTATCAACGTCAGGGATTACATTTTAGCGGTGTTTACTGAAAGTACAAAAATTGTTGCATGAACCATTTTACATGTACACATCATTCAGGCACCCAAACATGCTTTCGTTTTTGCTGAACTGTCTGAGAAAGTTGTCCCCGAGAATAGAAGCATTGAAAGGACTAAATATGGCTTATTAATCCGACGATAAATAGAACTACAAGTGTGTACGGCAGGGATACCCGAAAATAAAGATTCTAGTGGCCTTTGAGGGACAGCCGAACGTCGGCAGCGGCTCAAATTCTCGCAGTCTTGTTTATACTTCACAGTTTTTGGGTGCAAAATAAAATAAATGGAGGATTACTGTTAACAAATGGCACAAATATAATTGTCGAATCGGCACCCCCAAACGGAGGTGGGAGTTCCTTAAAAATTAAAAGTATTCTCTGGAGGAGCATCGTCAAATGAAAAAGGGGGGGGGGGGGGTTAAAAACATGCTGTGTTGTAAAGGTTCCTCTGCTCCGCATCCTCGGCACAGAGCAGTCGGCGTGATCCTGCAAAACTACTTCGTTTGGAAAATCAATCCTGCCAGAAAGCGCGTTTTTGTGGTGCCAGTCGCTCGCGCCGTTCCTCACGACGCTGCACCAAGCAAGAATAATTTTTGTTTCTGAATACATGGGTTGCACTGAGCGCGAACCTTCTGCAGCGTGCATTTTGCACCACGGGATATGATTTTCTCAGCAAGAAGAAATCTCTGACCACTATAATTCGTTTCAGCTACAGGTCCAGACGCAGCCGATGATACAAGCGCGAGCATGCGGCCCTGAGCAGTGCTTGCAGTGCACGATCGCGCGTGTTTGACAGGGACGTTGAAAGCCCGGAGCTCGCGCTTGGAGCATCGGCGTTCGTCTGTAGTTAGGCTGAAACGAAGTATAGCATATAGTGCGATGATGTCACGTGCAAACCATGTTAAACAATTCAGTTTTCTGGTGAAATATGAAGTTCTCAATACAATACTCGGTTTCACTTTAAGTGTGAGCGTAGCAGAAGCTAAATGAGCGAGCTCCGGGCTTTCAGCGTCCAAGTACGCGCGCTACTGCAGTGCAAGTGGTCAGGACCACATGCTCGCGCTTGTAGCATCGGCTGCATCTGGACTTGAAGGAGCCATGCAAAGCGTTTCTTGCCACTTTTTTTAATTTGCATCGCTTTTGCTTGAACTAGTGACTGGGACTCTAGCAACACATTAAGCATAAAATAAACAAGAAATCTGGTGTATTTTGAACATAACAGGTAAAAGAAGATCAAAATTTTGAGCACATTTTCTTTTGTTAATAACGTCCTTGGTCTGAACCAATATAAAATCGAAACAAAAAGAACGTGCAACAAGCGTTGAAACGCCCGGCCACTAAATGTTTTGGACTTGGTTTGTGATGGTGTGTATTTCTCAAATTTTTGACCCAACAAGACGGAGTTTCGTCAAACGTGCTTACGTTAAAACAAGCATCTTTATATATTTCTTTTTGCAGTAAGTCGTCGTGTATAGTAATATTTAAAAAAACTATCATTTATTATCTTTCTTTCCGCACATTTCGTGTATTTGCCTACAGATCTATAACGTGAGCACACAGTTATTTTTGGCATACCCCGCGACCCCGTGTTTCACAATGCCAAACAGCGAACAAAAAAGCACGTTCCGCAGACTCAACAGATGGCGAATTTTCGAGTATCGTCCTCCCGTGTCGATCTCAAGCGGCTGTGTGAACTTCATACAGTCATATTCATTGATATACAATGTCATTTAGCTACCCAGACTCGTCCACTATTTGAACTTTTTTATCATATATGGGAGTCCGACTGGAACTGCAATGTTACGTTCAGGTGCCTGATATTGCTAATTTTGACCCATCCACTATTTGAACTTTTTATCATATATGGGAGTCCGACTGGAACTGCAATGTTACGTTCAGGTGCCTGATATTGCTAATTTTGACCCATCCACTATTTGAACTTTTTATCATATATGGGAGTCCGACTGAACTGCAATGTTACGTTCAGGTGCCTGATATTGCTAATTTTGACCTATCCACTATTTGACCTTTTTATCATATATGGGAGTCCGACTGGAACTGCAATGTTACGTTCAGG